>QJPP01004609.1:0-143721 GCA_003996215.1 Jaltomata sinuosa
ACCTCGCTGAACCGGACCCAATCTGAATCAACTGAATACAAAGGCACCAAGAAAATATGCTCAACAGACCTAAACTAGAACGAAGATCTTGCAAGGAGCGTGGTAAGCCTACCACAAAGTCCGAAATCACCAGTTAAGATCCAAACTCAAAGAATACTCAAATCACTCAGATTTGAATTCTCCTTCCAACTCTCACCTCAGGAAGAAGTCATTCATGCCACGAATATCAAGTCAAAACACATAGAAGGCAAAGAAAGATGTGCCTGGGGTTCAAAGTTTCCATCTAGCCATAGAAATCCTTGCATAGACCTTCAACTCATCCCTTTGGCTCAAATCAACACCTCTACTGTATCAGCACACAAACCAACAATCTCGAAGCAAGTAACATACCAAACATCTAGCCTATAGTGGTCGAGTCTAACCAACACTAGAACCTCATATAAAAGACAACCCTTGAAGACCCAACTAAACAAGCATTTCAAACTCTTGGTAATAAAGACGATGATCAATCTCAAAGTACCCTTAGAACTTAAGATAGCCTCGCTAGCCCCAACACGCACAACCTGATGACATATAACCTACACCATTGCTGAATCTAGAACTTACACTATGGAGTCTATCCAACCATGGTAGAAGGAACCTCGTACTATCTAGGACACCACTGATATCTGGAATGTCTAGCCTAACTCAAAGGTTAGCCAAGGACTAGGTGTCCAAGGCCAAATGTCACCCCATAACAGAAAATGGGTAAGATAACTTGTCCGAACTCAATGCCTTCCAACCCAAGAAGCTGCAACAAAAATAACAAACCATGAACCATCCGGAGTAGTTCACTAGCCCACGATTCTGAAACCACACGTTAAAATTTCCAACCAAAGCCTTTGTCGAACACGTATGCTACTAATGAACCCTTAGGAACCAAGCCAAGTAGGCTTTGAATAATAAATTGTCCAATCCGTAGATGCTACTGAACCCCAAACCCCTCGAAGGAAAATCCACGGCAATCTATAAATGGCTGAATCAAATCACCAGCACACAACCCAAGGCAAACTTTCGTCACCACCTCAGTCAACTACTAAAACACATAAGCACAAACAAGGAGTCATCTCCCTCCCTTTCCAACTAAATTAACCCTTCCTTAGCATATACCGAACTCTACAAAGTCCTCCCAAATCAAATTTGGAGCCATTTCCTTAGCTCCCATACATACATTGTCAAATCTCAACAAGGCAAGAGACAATTGGTCGGATGCCCAACTGTCACGACCCAATTTCTCGGTTATGATGGCACCTACAACCCCCGGTAGGTGAACCAATCCTCGTAGCCCAGAACAGTTAGTAATGGGCTACTATCTAACAAATAAGAGAACAAGACGAAGAGAACAGATAAAAGGACTATAAATATATACATATGCGGAAACTAAACCAAACCCCAAGAACTGGTATCATAGTATAGAGCCCAAACTACTTACTTGGAGTGCAAATAATCCAAAATAATATATACAGATGTCTCTGAATGGTAATAGAGTACATGAAGCAAAAGATAAACTAAAGCTAAGATCCGATCGACAAGAGCTCACCCTCAGACTGAAGTAGTCCCCAACAGATCTCCAAGCACGAATCACAATGATCTAACGGCGATGGCCTACGCTAGGATATGCACCCAAAGATACAGAGAGTAGGGGTGAGCACCAAATGCGAAGCATATGGTACCCAGTAGGTATCATAGGCCGACTGGGCACATATAAGATAAAAGCGTAGTAAATAATGACAGATATAGAAGCAAGTAGTTCACAGAGAATCAACGAAAGGTTAACACAGGAGACTAAAGCCCACGAGTGGAAATCAACAGAACCACGATATGAGGCTAGTAAGGCAGTGAATATGACACCTACCATAGACACAGGGTGAAAGTAAGAAATAACGGCACCTGGGGTCCTGCAACACCAGTGAGTATATCAAAAATAAAGTTTAAGACGAAAATGGACGGTGGTTACCGTAACCTGCAAGTGTAAGGAAAGAAGAGGGAAAGAGTAGTGATAGGCATGCTCAGAGACATGAATCAAACTCAACTAATCATATCAATCTCAAATCCAGAAACTAACAGTCTAGCAATAACCAATTTCATACTTAACCGTAACAGGGAACAATTCTGTAAGTAAATAGCAAAATTCTACCTACAGTCCCCCGACCGCCCATACAACCGAGGATCACAAACAAGTGAAAACAAACTCTCCGGCATCCGATACTACCGGAGCGTACAATCAACAAACAACAAACAAGGGTGGAAGCCTCAAACAATGAATGATATGATGCATGAAGATCTCAAGTGCCATAGTATCTCTGTATGTACCTCCTCCGGCGCCGATCCGACCCAGTAGGTAGGTTCCATGGAAGGACACTGCCCGTATACCTCTACTCCACAGTATACCCCTCCTCCGGCACACGCAGCTCGTAGCCCCTGGCCTGGATGTCAAGGTCCATGGAGGTCCCAGACCCCATACTAAAACTCAGTATCAGAACATATCATCCAGAAGCAAGTCCGGTATCAGGATGGAGACCCAGTCTCGAATATGCAATGCCCAGACCCTGTCCAGGACTAAAGTAGTAGGAAAATGTCTCAAAAACCCCTCCAAGGGTGCCCGGGGATAACCGGGTCTAAACAGTAAAAAGCCATCTCAGGTGTTCGGCCCGACAGAGGCTAAAAATCATCTCAAGTAGCAAGAAAACTCAACTAGCACTCCGGCCCTGCCGAGTCTAGCGATAATCAGAAAACTGATTATTTTAAACATAATTTTACTTTCTTTTACCCAAGAATATTCACAAGTTTAAATCAAACCATTTCCAAATTATTTCCATCAAAACGGGCCCCCCGGGCCATGCAAGGTTTAGAAAGTAGTGTCAGTAGGCCCGAAGCCAAAACCATAGTAAAACATGGGTAAAACCTCTTTATATGCATGGAAATGGTATGATCACACACAATAGCTGCCCAGCAGCTCACAATCAACCTATCGACCCTGCACAGGCCCACAGCTACTCAGCAAGCATAACCAGCCTAGAAGGATAATACTATGCCCGGGACTCGCGGACATTCCCAAAATTCCACCTTCTATGTTCCAGAGTCAACAAGGCCTCACAGGACCGCAAGGGTAAATAAAATACATCGGCAAACACTACAAGCAACGGAGGAACAAAAGTAGGCGGACATGAATAAAGCGGTCGAGGTCTGTGGTACCAACCTAATAACCAACCTAAGGATGCCCATTAATACAATTTTATTCTATATATGCGGAGTCTAGGTAAAATAAACCATAACCTACCTGTCGTCCGATGACAAGTTGCTAGAACGACAATGTCCACGCTCGAACCGCTCCGAGAAACTCCGAAATGAAATCAAACTTGAAATTAGGCTTGAATAACTTGACGTAGATAATCGATTTTCTTTTCGGTGATCCAATAAATTATCAAGATCTTGCTTATTGGATTCAACCTTTAATATGACAAGAGAATGATGAACTGTGGTAGGTTTGCACCAACATTACATCCAAAGAAATATTATGTATGTTGGCAGCAATTAGCATTGCAAAATGTTGAAGTCAACATAAATGCAATTGCTGCCAACTTAACTAGTTGCAATAACATGCTACAAGGGCAAGTGGCAGCACCCACATTGTGTGTCCCTCCCCTCCACTTCCACGTGGAAGTGGGGTTGTTTAACACATCTTCACCCACCCCGTTATATAAATATTCGGGTATTGCATAAATTCGTGGTATAATAAATATAACTTTTTAAATATACCATAATTCATAGAAAATTATTTCAAATAAAACCTACTATATTATAATAATAATTTTCAACATAATTAAATTTTCTATCTCCGTTAAAATATTACGGTGTATAAAAACTTTATAAAATAAATACATATACAATTATATCGTAACAAAATATTCTTCATAAACCTTTAAAATATTTTGAAAAGGCAATAATAATATAATTTTTACCAAATTCAACTTTTAAATAAAATATTTTCAAATACACGCGCGATGCTAATAAAATTCTTAAGCCTAGGCTCGTAATTCACCAACGCACGATTTTGATACTCAAGGATTCTCTCGGGATCCTCCCTTATGTTTTATCACTGTTTCTAAACTGAAATGGCATTTTAAAACGTGAAGTAGAGGCTTAAATCGAGTTTAACCTGACCTGGTTCGCGACCCGGTACGTAACTCATTTTCTGCCAGACAGTCCACGGTAAAACAGTCATAACTTTTTACTCTGAGATCAGTTGGATGTGAGGTTTTGTGCATAGGAAACTAGACTCATAGACCTTCGATTTGGTATTTCGGGGGACTTCTAAATCTTTATATATTGAGATAAAAGCCCTGAGACATTTGACCCAAAGTTCAGAAAATTCATTAAAGAACTTACGATAACTTTTGCCGACTTGATTGGCTTCAAAACTTATAATGCGACCAAACAAATGGGCCCAACACCAAAATACCGGTCCTGACGAGCCTTAAGTGACTTGGGGCCGCTACAAACACGCTCTAACGGCACAAGGAAAACGTATTCGTGAAAATAACCGGAAGGGTCATTACATCATCCACTACTAACAAGGACTGTCGTCCTCGAAAGTCAAGGTCAAGGGGGTACCTGAAGGCTAAAATAGTTGTGGATACTGATCCCGCATATCTCTCTCAGTCTCCCAAGTAGCCTCCTTGACTGGACGGTGCCTCCACTGAACCTTAACAACCGGGATCTCTCGAGACCTCAATCTCCTTACATCTCTGGCCAAAATAGCTGCCGGCTCCTCAACAAAGGCTAAATCCTCACCCAACTGAACTGAATCCCACTGCAACACATGAGACTCATCTGGGACATACTGACGCAACATCGAGACGTGAAATACACTATGTATAGCCGAAAACATCGGAGGCAAGGCTAGTTGATAGGCAACGCTACCAACCCTCTGAAGAATCTCAAACGGCCCAATGTACCTGGGGCTAAGCTTGCCCCGCCTACCAAATCTCATCACGCCCTTCATGGGCGATACACGGAGAAACACCAAGTCACGGACACTAAACTCCAAGGCACGAAGTCTACGATCAGCATAACTCTTCTGCCTGCTCTGAGCTGCCCGAAGTCTGTCCTGAATCACTCGAACTCGGTCTAAGGAATCTCGAAGCAAATCTGTGCTCTGTGGCCCAGCACTAAAACCATCAAACCAACCTACCGGTGATCTGCAACGCCTTCCATACAAAGCCTCAAAAGGTGCCATGCCGATAATCGAATGGAAGCTGTTATTATAAGCAAACTCTGCCAAGGGAACAAACTGATCCCAAGAACCTCCAAAGTCAAGAACACAGGCCCGAAGCATGTCCTCCAGAATCTGAATGGTCCTCTCGGACTGGCCATCTGTCTGAGGGTGGAAAGCAGTACTAAGATGAACCTCTGTACCCAAATCTCGCTGAATAGCCCTCCAAAACTGAGATGTGAACTGAGTGCCGCGGTCTGAAATGATAGAAGCTGGGACCCCATGCAATCGAACAATCTCACGAAGGTAGATCTGAGCTAGCCTCTCTGCACCATAAGAAGTATGAACCGGCAAGAAATGTGCTGACTTAGTCAGCCTATCAACAATCACCCATATGGAATCAAACCCATGAGAAGTACGGGGCAAACCAACAATAAAGTCCATAGTAATCCCTTCCTACTTCCACTCAGGAATGGGAAGTCGCTGCATCAAACCACCAGGTCTCATGTGCTCGAACTTAACCTGCTGACAGTTCAAGCACCGAGATACGAAATCCGCTATATCCCACTTCATACCACTCCACCAGTAAAGCTGCCTCAAGTCTCTATACATCTTTGATGTGCCAGGGTGAATGGAGTATCTAGTACAATGTGCCTCGTGAAGTATCAACTGAATCAAATCACTAATCCTCGGAACACAAAGGCGACTATCAAACCTCAGAACCCCATCTGAATCTAGCGTAGCCCGACTGGTCTCACCCTGAACAACCCGATCACGAAGGTCACACAACTGCTGATCCTCAAACTGACGGCTCTGAATCTAATCAATCAAAGTAGAACGAACCTCAATACTGGCGAGAACTCTGCTAGGATCCGACAAGTCAAGCCTAACTAGACGGTTAGCCAAGGACTGGATGTCCAAGGCCAACGGTCGCTCTAAAACTGAAAGAGAAGATAGGCTACCCATACTCACTGTCTTCCGGCTTAAGGCATCCGCTACCACGTTTGCCTTGCCCGGATGATACAGAATTGTGAAGTCATAGTCCTTCAGTAACTCGACCCATCTCCTCTGTCTCGAGTTCAACTCCCGCTGACTCGTGATATACTGAAGACTACGATGATCGGTGAAGATCTCACAGTGAACTCCATATAAGTAATTCCTCCAGATCTTGAGCGTGAAAACTACCGCCGCCAACTCTAAGTCATGAGTGGGGTAGTTGCGCTCGTGAACCTTCAGCTGCCTCGACACATATGCTATTACTCGACCCTGCTGCATCAACACACAACCAAGACCAACCCCAGAAGCATCACAATACACGAAGAAGCTCTGACCCTCAACCGGCAAAGTCAAAACTGGAGCTGAAGTCAATAAGGCCTTAAGCCTCTGGAAGCTATCCTCACACTGATCTGACCACTGAAATGGGATATCCTTCCTAGTCAGCATAGTCAAGGGTGCCGCTATGGAAGAAAATCCCTCAACGAACCGTCTGTAGTAACCTGCTAACCCAATAAAGCTGCGAACCTCAGTAACAGTAGTAGGTCTAGGCCCCTCACAAACCGCTGAATCTTTCCCGGATCAACCCTAATCCCATCCTTAGACACCACGTGCCCTAGGAATGCAACTGACTCAAGCCAAAACTCACACTTTGAGAACTTGGCATAAAGTCGATGATCTCTCAAAGTCTGGAGTATAACCCCCAAGTGCTGCTCATGCTCACCTCTACTACGCGAGTATACCAAGATGTCGTCTATAAAAACTATCACAAATGAGTCCAAATACGGGCCAAGAACCCTGTGCATCAAGTTCATAAAGGTTGCGGGGGCATTAGTCAACCCAAAAGACATCACCAGGAACTCATAATGGCCATAACGTGTCCTGAATACTGTCTTAGGGATGTCCTCCGCCCTAATCCTCAACTGATGGTAGCCGGACCTCAAATCAATCTTCGAAAACATGACTGAACCCTGAAGCTGGTCAAACAAGTCATCAATCCTTGGCATCGGATACCTATTCTTCACTGTCACCTATTCAGCTGTCGATAATCAATACACATGCGCATCGACCCATCCTTCTTCTTCACGAAGAGAACAGGAGCACCCCACGGTGACACACTAGGTCTAATAAACCCCTTAGCTAATAGATCCTGGAGCTGCTCCTTAAGCTCCCTCAACTCAGCAGGATCTATACGGTAAGGAGAAATAGAAATGGGCCTAGTGCCCGGCTCTAACTCAATAGCAAAATCGATATCTCTCTCAGGTGGAAGGCCTGGCAGGTTGGTAGGAAACACATCGAGGAAGTCTCTAACCACAGGAACGGACTCTGGAGAAGTAGGGTCAGTACTAACATCTCGGACATATGCTAGATAAGCTAAACACCCACGGGAAATCAACTTCCTAGCTCGAAGACAAGAGATGATCCCAGATGGTGCATGGCTAACAGAACCCTGCCACACAACCGGGGATACACCGGGCACAGCTATGGTAATAGTCTTGGCATAACAATCCAAAACCACACGATGAGGGGATAACCAGTCCATGCCCAGTATCACATCAAAATCTAGCATATCAAGAATCATCAAATCACCCCAAGTCTCTGAATCACCAATAGATAGCATACAAGATCTCACAATCTGATCCACTACTAAAGAATCTCCTACTGGGGTCGAAACAGAAACAGGAACAGATAATGGCTCACTAGCCAACCCCAAACAAGGCACAAAGTAGGAAGATACATATGAACAAGTGGATCCAGGATCAAATAAAGCCATAGCAGGCTGATGGCACACAGAAATCGTACCTGTAATCACAGCATTTGAGGCCTCTGCCTCTGGTCTCCTAGGGACCGCATAAAACTGACGACGACCTCCACCTGCCTGACCGCCATCCCTACCACCTGCTCTGCCACGCGGAGCACTACCTCTACTCTGACGACCACCCCCTCTAGCTGGTGGCTGAACTACTCGTAAAGGCTCGGCCAACTGAATTGTACCCTGCTGAGGGCAATCTCTAGCAAAATGACCAATCGCACCACAAGTAAAACAAGCCCCTGATGGCCTACTCAGTCGAGATGAACCAGCAAATCCCGTATGACCACCGCGACCTGATGCCCCAGAAACTATACCCCTCGAAGACTGGCCGCCATAGCCCTGATGGCTGCTCTGACCCTGCTCGAACTGGGTACTACCGAAATTCTGAAGGGAAGCCTGAACCGGTCGGCTGGACTAACCCTGGTACTGTTGTGGCTGATAACTCCGGCTTCACTAGCCAGGACCTCTACCACCATATCTGTAACCACTATAGACACCCTGATGTCGAGGCCTCTTATCTCTGGACCCCTGATCATGTCGCTGTAGGTCCTCCATAGTGCGGGCATAATCTACGATAGCCTGAAATGACCGACCACTGGCAACCAATATCTCAGCTGGCTGCCTGATCTCTGGCCTCAAACCCCATACAAATCTGCGAATCCTATCTGCCTCGGTAGGAATGATCATAGCTCCGAACGGTGCTAGCTGATGAAAACGGGTCTCATACTCCGAGATACTCGTAGACCCCTACGTAAGGTGAGTAAACTGCTCCCTGCGACGCTCACGATCACTCTGAGGTAGGAACTTGGCCATAAAGGCCTCATAAAACTCAGACCAGGTCAAAGGAGGTGACGATGGTGGTCTACAAGCAACCTGGGCCCTCCACCATAACTTCGCTGGGCCCTCCAACTGATAGGTAGTATAACCAACCCCCTGAGTCTCTAACAAACCCAAATGATGCAACATCTCCTCACAGGTAGTAATAAAGTCATGTGGATCTTGTCCAGAAGTACCCACAAACCTCGGAGGTGCTAACCTCAAAAACCTACCCAACGCCTTCTGCTCTGACTCTGTCATAACTGGGCGAGGAGCAAGAGGCTGTGCAACAGATGGAACCGGAATGACCTCCGCACGGGGAGCCATAGTAACCGGCTGCTCTCCTAAGCTCTGTGCACCCAGGGCTTCCCCCTGAGCGGATGTCTGCGCTACCTCAGAAGGCCGCCCTCCAATCACACCCAAAAGCTGTAATAGTAATCCTCGAATATCTAGAGACTGAGCTGCGGCTGGATCTGGGACATAAGTGGGCACTGGAGCTGGTACTGGAGCTTGCGCTGGAACTGGCGCTGGAGCTGGCGCTGGAGGCTCATCTCCGCGGGATGCTGATGATCTTGTACGAACCATCTGCGGAAGAATGAAGTAGAATAAATGAGATTTCCAGAAACTTCAAGGGTTGTACGCACGACACAGAAGCAATGAAAGAGTTGAATTTCCTAAAATGCCACTGTAGCCTCCCAAAGATTGAGTACGGATGTCTCCGCCCCGATCCGCAGGACTCTACTAGACATTGGCTCCTATACCGATGACACCGGTGAACCTAAAGCTCTGATACCAAGTTGTCACGACCCAATTTCTCGGTCATGATGGCACCTACAACCCCCGGTAGGTGAACCAATCCCCGTAGCCTAGAACAGTTAGTAATGGGCTACTATCTAACAAATAAGAGAATAAGACGAAGAGAACAGATAAAAGGACTAAAAATATATACATATGCGGAAACTAAACCAAACCCCAAGACCTAGTATCATAGTATAGAGCCCAAACTACTTACATGGAGTGCAAATAATCCAAAATAATATATACAGATGTCTCTGAATGGTAATAGAGTACATGAAGCAAAAGATAAACTAAAGCTAAGCTCCGATCGCCAAGAGCTCAACCTCAGCCTGAAGTAGTCCCCAACAGATCTCCAAGCACGAATCACAGCGATCTAACGGCGATGGCCCATGCTAGGATCTGCACCCAAAGATGCAGGGAGTAGGGGTGAGCACCAAATGCGAAGCATAAGGTACCCAGTAGGTATCATAGGCCGACTGGGCACATATAAGATAAAAGAGCAGTAATAGACAGAATAGAAGCAAGTAGTCACAGAAATCAACGAAAGGTACACAGGAACTAGCCAGAGGGAAATCAACAGAACCACATGTGAGGCTAGTAAGCAGAATATACACACCATAGGCACAGGTGAAAGTAAGAAACAACGCACCTGGGGTCCTTGCAACAACAGTGTATACAAAATAAGTTTACGAAATGGACGGTATATCGGTAACCTCAAGTGTAAGAAGAAGAGAGAAAGAGTAATAATAGGCATGCTCAGAGACATGAATCAACTCAACTAATCATATCAACCTCAAATCCAGAAACTAACAGTCTAGCAGTAACCAATTTCATACTTAACCGCAACAGGGAACAATTCTGTAAGTAAATAGCAAAAGTCTACCTACAGTCCCCCGGCCGCCCATACAACCGAGGAACACAAACAAGTGAAAACAAACCCTTTCGGCATCCCATACTACCGGAGCGTATAATCAACAAACAACAAACAAGGGTGGAGCCTCAAACAATGAATGATATGATGCATGAAGATCTCAAGTGCCATGGTATCTCTGTATGTACCTCCTCCGGCGCCGATCCAGCCCAGCAGGTAGGTTCCATGGAAGGACACTGCCCGTATACCTCTACTCCACCGTATACCCCTCCTCCGGCACATGCAGCCCGTAGCCCCTGGCCTGGATGTCAAGGTCCATGGAGGTCCCAGACCCCATACTAAAACTCAGTATCAGAACATGTCATCCGAAAGCAAGTCCGGTATCAGGATGGAGACACAGTCTCGAATATGCAATGCCCAGACCCTGTCCAGGACTAAAGTAGTAGGAAAATGTCTCAAAAACCCCTCCAAGGGTGCCCGGGGATAACCGGGTCTAAACAGTAAAAAGCCATCTCAGGTGCTCGGCCCGACCGAGGCTAAAAATCATATCAAGTAGCAAGAAAACTCAACTAGCACTCCGGCCCTGCCGAGTCTAGCGATAATTGGAAAACTGATGATTTTAAACATAATTTTACTTTCTTTTACCCAAGAATATTCACAAGTTTAAGTCAAACCATTTCCAAATTATTTCCATCAAAATGGGCCCCCCGGGCCATGCAAGGTTTAGAAAGTAGTGTCAGTAGGCCCGAAGCCAAAACCATAGTAAAACATGGGTAAAACCTCTTTATATGCATGGAAATGGTATGATCACACACAATAGCTGCCCAGCAGCTCACAATCAACCTATCGACCCTGCACAGGCCCACAGCTACTCAGCAAGCATAACCAGCCTAGAAGGATAATTCTATGCCCGGGACTTGCGGACATTCCCAAAATCCCACCTTTTATGTTCCAGAGTCAACAAGGCCTCACAGGACCGCAAGGGTAAATAAAATACATCGGCAAACACTACAAGAAACGGAGGAACAAAAGTAGGCGGACATGAATAAAGCGGTCGAGGTCTGTGGTACCAACCTAATAACCAACCCAAGGATGCCTATTAATATAATTTTATTCTATATATGCGGAGTCTAGGGAAAATAAACCGTAACCTACCTATCGTCCAATGACAAGCTGCTAGAACGACGATGTCCACGCTCGAACCGCTCTGAGAAACTCCCAAATGAAATCAAACTTGAATTTAAGCTTGAATAACTTGACGTAGATAATCGATTTTCTTTTCGGTGATCCAATAAATTATAAAGATCTTGCTTATTGGATTCAACCTTTAATATGACAAGAGAATGATGAACTGTGGTAGGTTTGCACCAACATTACATCCAAAGAAATATTATGTATGTTGGCAGCAATTAGCATTGCAAAATGTTGAAGTCAACATAAATGCAATTGCTGCCAACTTAACTAGTTGCAATAACATGCTACAAGGGCAAGTGGCAGCACCCACATTGTGTGTCCCTCCCCTCCACTTCCACGTGGAAGTGGGATTGCTTAACACATCTTCACCCACCCCGTTATATAAATATTCGGGTATTGCATAAATTTGTGGTATAATAAATATAACTTTTAAAATATACTATAATTCATAGAAAATTATTTCAAATAAAACCTACTATATTATAATAATAATTTTCAACATAATTAAATTTACTATCTCCGTTAAAATATTACGGTGTATAAAAATCTTATAAAATAAATACATATACAATTATATCGTAAAAAAATATTCTTCATAAACCTTTAAAATATTTTGAAAAGGAAATAATAATATAATTTTTACCAAATTCAACTTTTAAATAAAATATTTTCAAATACACGCGCGATGCCAATAAAATTCTTAAGCCTAGGCTCGTAATTCACCAACGCACGATTTTGATACTCAAGAATTCTCTCGGGATCCTCCCTTATGTTTTATCACTGTTTCGAAACTGAAATAACGTTTTAAAACGTGAAGTAGAGGCTTAAATCGAGTTTAACCCGACCCGGTTCGCGACCCGATACGTAATCCATTTTCTGCCAGACAGTCCGCGGTAAAACAGTCATAACTTTTTACTCCGAGATCAGTTGGACGTGAGGTTTTGTGCGTAGGAAACCAGACTCGTAGACCTTCGATTTGGTATTTCGGGAGACTTCTAACTCTTTATATATTGAGAGAAAAGCCCTGAGACGTTTGACCCAAAGTTCAGAAAATTCATTAAAGAACTTACGATAACTTTTGCCGACTTGCTTGGCTTCAAAACTTATAATGCGACCAAACAAATGGGCCCAACACCGAAATACCGGTCCTGACGAGCCTTAAGTGACTTGGGGTCACTACAAACACGCTCTAACGGCACAAGGAAAATGTATTCGTGAAAATAACCGGAAGGGTCATTACACCAACTCACCCAATATGCTATAAAAACAACTCAACCACGAGGCTACGGTCAACACTTAGTCGAAAATGCTAAAGCCAAACATAATCACCATACTGATTTAAAAGCTCAACCAGAGGGCTACAATCGAAATTCATTACAACTAGAACCTGGGAAATGATAAGACAACCCAACTGGACAAGAAACTGAGGGAGACTATAGGAACAACCCACATACCTGCCAACCTCCTAAACCAACCAAATAAATAGGGTTGATTCTAATCACCTAAAAAACAAAAACAATCTACGCATGCTAGCATAACACACACCTCTCAACTTAAGACAAACCTCAAAACTCTAGCACAACCACCGGTAACACAAGAACTTCTAGCAAATGCTAGGAAAAAGCCTAGGCAACAACCATCTAGGACCGCTCAAGATGGAAGACTCAACACAAGCCTAGAGTCACAATGGAACTGGAAGCAAAACCACCTAGAAAAGAGACTAACAAGAACTACCCACGAGCTATAACTCCGAGTAAACACCTCACAAGGATAACTCACCCCATCCACTACTAAGGAATAATCTACACCTCGTAAGGATAACTCACCCCATACACTACTAAGGAATAATCTACTAAGAAAACAACGAATAGATACAATAATTCAAGTAGCCAATCAACTAAACAAGAAGCCGGTAAGCATATAAGCAAATAAATGACAGAAGGGATAGAATCGCAATGCGAGTAGGACTATCATAAGCCGAAGGTAGCAAAATCCTAACCTGGAGCAACGATATCAGAAACATCTACCACGGGCCCACCAAGAAGGACATCAAACTGATGGGGTCTAACTCTAGATTGAGTAGTCAAAGATGAAGACTCAACCATCCCTCATCGGGGACAATCTCTAGAAAAGTGACCAAGCACTCCACAATCATAATAACTAGGCTTACCGGGATACGCAATCATGAGGAACTTCCTAATAGAGTGCCTAAGCTTACCACACCGATGAAAACCCTTACCAGAACCACTAGCCTGAAAGACACCTCAAACCACCTGAGGGCCACCCCTACTACCATGTACTCCACCTCTAGCCGGTGGTACTGAAACCCTGGGGGATAACACCTGCTGAAATAAACCTCATGAAATAAACCCTCGATAGCCCAAGCATGATCCACTACCTGTAGGAAGGTCATCCCAACTGTAACCAAATGCTCAGTCGCCAGACAAAGCAGTGAAATCAAACCTCCAAAAAAGCTCTGAACCCTATCAAACTCTAAAGGCAGAGTCCTAGTAGTATGCCTAACCATCTCATAAAATCCCACCTCATAGTCCAACACCAACATACAACCCTGCTGGAGAACTGGAAGATCAACCCCAGCTGAAGCACTGCTCATAGAACCGGGTACTAAAACACCCACCAAAAGACTCAGAGTCCTAGCCATAGTGTCCTAAAGAACTGGAGTAGCAATGAACCTAATCGGAGGCTGGGCTGACCCCATACCCTCTATTTGGTGCGATAAACTCTTATTCTAATGTCCTAGAACTCATGGAAGCATTGAAGCAATAGGCACAGAAGCCTCGATATCACCCGCTATTGAACGCGTCTTAGGCATCTGAGAAAGAATGAAACAACCAAAGTTTAGAAGTTAATAGAGCCTAGAATGCACGATAAGGAGCCAAGAAGATGAAACTTTTTCTAAAAATGCCCTGTAGCCTCCCGCAGATAGGATACGGACGTCATCATACCAATTTGTGAGACTCTACTTAGACACTTGGTTCTGTACCACGACATCGGTGAACCTAGACCTCTGATACCAAGCTGTCACAACCTAATTTCTCAGGTCATGATGACACCTATAACCCCTCAGGAGGCAAATCAATTCTCATAGCCCGAAAGCATTAGTAATGGGATAGTACCTAACTAATACGCACAATAAGTAAAAATAAGCAGAAGAAGAATATAAGATAAGACAAAGCGGAAACAATAACCTGAATATATACATAATGAAACTACACAAAACCCACGACTTGGTATCGACAATACAGAAGCTTCTAATAGAATGCAAGTGCTAGAAGTAACAAAATGATAAGTTCAATTGTCTCCAATATACAAAGAGTAACAGTACAGAAGATGAGATATGGTCAAGCCCCGACTGCCAGGCGCTCACCCTAGTCTCGAAGATCCAAAAGATGCACGAGCCTCTAACGTGATCAACAATGAAAGCTTAACTAATATCTACACCAGAAAGATGTAGAAGTGTAGTATGAGCACCAATTTCTAAACAACGGGTACCCATTAGGCATTATCAGCCGACTGAGCACATATAAGATATAAAAATAGTAAATAGCAGATAGCAAGAAAGCAGTCACCGAAGTAATAGAGAAAGCACAAGGAACTAGCACAGAGAATAGACAACCAAGAGTTATAAGCATACAATGCTAGCACAGAAGATATACATTACATAGAAACATAGGTGTAAGGAAGAAGAATGCACCTAGAATCCTTGTAACAAGAGTATAAATAAAGAGAGAGAGAGAGAGAGAGAGTTAGGAACATGGCAGTATACTGGTAACCTCAAGTAAAAGGGAAAGAAAGAAATAAATCCAACATAATCAACTAGAAGCCATAAAATAATGAAAACATACTTAAAACCACAACTCTAAAGATAATCATAAACCGGGATCATTCTCACAATTTACAACCTAGAATGGAGTAACTAAACTACAACGATCAAGAATTCTACTCGGAATCAAGATAAGGAACAACACCCGATAAATCACAACTGCTCAGAGCCTCAAAGATAGAGGAATCACTAGCCCCTAAATATGCAAGCCCAAAATTCAGAGCCTCAATAGGTGAAAACATACCAATTCACAAGAACCAAGGACCATAAATAGCTCTATAAAACGACAGGAGTAATATAATCTACCTACAGTCCTATGGCCGCCCATATAACCAAGGAACGGAATTAAGTAAAAACAAAACCTCTGGCTGCCCATACAACCAGAGCGTACACTGAACACACAGCAAACAAAGGTAGAATCTGAGTGAAATATGCATGATGATGTGATATGATGAATCTGTAACCAAGTGTGATTGGAGTGTTGTATGTTACCCCCTTCGGTGCCCCAAAGTTCTAATAAAGGCAATATCCATGGAAGGACATCTCCCGAGTACCTATTCTACACCATACATCCCCTCCCTCCGGTCACCATCGGCCTATAGCACTTGGTCCAGAATAGTAGGGTCCATAGAGGTCTACTCATAGACCACATACTAACACGAAACTCAATATATCTCATTAATCGAAATCTCGTAGTACGTGCTCAAATTTGATTTGAGTATAAATTAGTAGCAGTATTCTCAATAACTCTTATCAAGGGTGCCCGGAGCATATCCGGGTAATAAGCAGTAGTCATGTCTCAATAACCCTCATCGAGGGTTCTCGGAGCATATCCAAGTCTAAAGAAGTAGTCATGTCTCAATAACCCTCATCGAGGGTGCCCGGAGCGTATCTGGGTATAAAATAGAAATCAAGTATCAAAATCCCTAAATAGGGTACCCGACACGTATTCGGGTCTAAATCCATAGAAAACAATGTCTAGTGCTACGGCCCAGCTGAGCCTAGTATCAGAATGAAGACCAGTAATCAAATCATCGTAATATCTCCTCTACTCTAAGTGGTTTCGTAAAAGTTAGTTTAAAAGCCCTTTATAAGTCATGTACTGAAAACGGGCCCTCGGGGCCATGCAAAGTTTAGAAAATTAATTATAGTAGGACCGAAGACAAATCAGTAGTAAAACATGCTGGGAAACCTTTTCATGTATGATATGCTCGCAAACAATAGAGTAGACCAAAATGGCTCACAAATATTTTCTATCGGTCCTGCACAGGCTCAACAGCTCTACAAAAGTCATAACTAGCCTAGAAGGATATCTCTATATCCAAGACTCACAGACATTCACAAATAACCCACCATCTATGTTCCAGAGTTAGTACAAGGCCACACAGGACCACAAGGGTAATATACAACACTACACGAATACTACAATCAACGTATAAAATAAACGGACAGAAAAGACAGGCATAATTTGGGGTACCAACCTAAAACAACCCACCCAAAGATACTAATTAATGCAGTAATAGTCTATATACATAGAGTCTAGGTAGCGAAATCCATATCCTACCTGTCATCTGATAACTAGCTGGGGGAACGGCGACGTCCAGGCTCAAACGGCTCTGGGAAGCTCCAATTCATGAAACCACTGTCAATACAATAATCTGCACATTAATACAAGACTAACGATACTCATAATGCTATAAACATAACCAGCTCGAAATCCAGGCCACAAATGGTCTTGTGGGCCCCATAATTCAAAACCGAAAATAAAAACACACACGTATTCCTTACCATCTCGGGAGCACATGCTCAAAATTTGAGCAGAAACGAACATGAAATGGGACTCCAAAACAGCCCACCCATTTAAGAATTCAAAGAGAATTGAATGGAGAAAACGAGAAATTAAGAGTGGACTTACCCGTCCTAGAAGTCGATAATCGAGCAAGGATCGATAAAATAAAGCCCTCCAACTAGAAGGGAACAATTAGGGAGGAAAATGGAGTATTTTGGCTGTTTGGCTATGGAGGTTAGGAGTTGAAGGTGTTTGGAAAAATGAAGAAGAAAACAAGAAAAGCCAACTTAAGCTGACTTCCTTGGCCTTCGCGAACGCGGCCAAGGTGTCGCCTACACGAAGAGCAAAATAAGTGGATGGACAAATGCCCTTCACGAATGCGGCCATAGCCCATGAACGGGAAGAACAAAATTGGGGCAGTTGGAAATTGCCCTATGCAAACACGGCCAGCTCCCTGCGTTCACGAAGAACAAAGTTGGCTATGATAGCAACCAACTATCAAGGGAAGATTTTCACACTTTGGATCCTCGAGAACATATTTGATATCCCGTGAACACAGACAACCTAAGATATTCAACTAGAAATGACATTTTAGATCCAACAAAATCAATGAAAATCCCATCGGAGGTCGATTTACTAAAAAGTGGGCCCCACGCTCAAAATCAACCTCTAAGCCCATAATTCTAAAAATGGAACCCAAGAAAAATAATCAAGCTCAAAAGTGACCCAAACCAATGTTCCCTCTAGCCTAAACTTGACATTCCGGAACTAACAGCGCTAACGGAATTTTCATCCAAGGCTATCTTCTCCAAATGTTGACCAAAGTCAACCAAGCAAGCCCAACTGGCCTGAAACACAGAATAAGAGAGAATTCCAAGCTATAAAGCTCTCAGATCCCGACTAAAGGTCCCACTAGACCAAATTCCATGCTCTGGAGCTAACAAAACTATCAAAATTTAATTCCAAGCACATTCACCAAGAATGTTGACTGAAGTCAATGATTTCAAAAGCTTAAAGCTCTAAAACAAGGAACGGCCAAAAGACCAAACAAATGGCTCTGGTACCGAACTACCGGTCCCAGCAAGACATAAATGACTTGGGGCCTCTACAGGTAAGCTCTAACAATACAAAAAAAGTGAACACACATAAATGACCATAAGGGTCATTAGAGTGAGTTCCTTCATAGAGGTTTTGATGCCTTTAGTATGCGATGATAAATGAGACGAGAACATTATTATGGATATTTAATTGTAGTCAGAACATTAATTATGTATTGTATTGCCCTGTAAGGAACCTTGTTGTAATTTTTTGAGTTTCAAGTTTTTTTGGATAATCCATTTTATAATGGAAACTCTGTCAAAATTTCAGCGAATTTTAAAGACATAGCCCAGATAAATGTCTCTAAAGGGGAGGGATGTGAAATCCCAGCCATTTTGTAATACCCCATAACCTTAAGTGCATGTGCGTCTTCTAAACCTCAATGGATTAGTATGAGATTGGGAGAATAAAGTTATAAATTTGTAATTATATCAAGGAACACATATAGTACTTTACTAGAAGTGTTAGACCAAAGTTAGAGGCAAAAGAGAGACTTGAAACAAAAGTTCAAGGAATGTTTCATTTCAGTAGAGTATTTTAGTATCATATATGGTCTGATTTGAAACTACCATATCTCCCAATCCATAATAAGATAGATGTCCTAGAATATATCAAATTAATTTTTTTTGAGTCTAGTTTCCAACAAATTAGACTACTCATCAATTTGGCTTTAAAGTTAAAATATCTTTGGAGTTAAAATATGTACATGTTTTAATATTGTCTATACGGAGACCAAAACTGGCCACTATAGGAACCTGACTACCACATGTGATATAGGTAAATATAGTTTCTTTCTTAAAATTACAGTTTGAATTCATTAAAGCTAATTCACAAGACATTTTAGAAGATTCTATAGACATCCTCTTCATCCAATCTCCTTTTCAAAAGTTCTAGCTATGAAATCAAGTGTAACTCCTCAAACTTTCCGTATAATTCACTCAAATCCCTCTTTGGATTGAAGAAACAATCCTCCCTCTTGGTTAATACAAGTTTAAGGAGCTGGGTTTTTCTCTAAATTAAGATATAAATCTATACCTAGTCTCATTTATGTCATTCTCTAAATGTTATAACTATATTTTATGGGTAGGACTCACAGGACGGTGATAGAAAGTTGTGAGTCTAAGTTTTTCCCATTGTGATTGATGTATTTGGTGAGGAGGGAGTATATGGAGATATCTAATAATGTTGATTAATTTGTTGGCCTTATATAAAGGGAGTATATTTGTTTTAGTGATATGAAAGATTGAGTACTAATAATGCCGATTGAATTAAAGGTCTCATGAGCTTAAAACTCATCTTGTGTTTGTTAAATCGTTAACATGGCTTGGATATGTTGTGTAGCTATTTAAAATTTCCTTGTTATTGGATGTTATTTTATATTGAAGAAGCAAAATATAATTCAACCACTGTAATATTCTAAAGGATCAAAATCAAGGTATGCAAAGGTATCTCCATTCAATTTCACACGAATAGTCATTTTAATGATATTTATCGAGAAATGAAGTGTTATCAGATAGTACTCCATGCCTCGAAATTCAATGAGTTTGATACACTCTTAGTTCATTGATACCCTTGTATGGTCTATCCATAAAAATCAAATCATTAGTATTCCTTCATTATGTTTCAATGTATTGAGATCACTAAGATTGAGCTTATCATTGGAATTTTTATTGAGACTAAGAATACGCCACATTAAGAACACAAGTAAGGATTTAGATATTTCCCATGGAACCTATTAATAGTTGAGCTATGTCTTGATTGATACTTCACCAAAATTGAGCTTACACCTTGTCAACAGTTTTTACAAGTTAGAATAAGTCTTATTTGTTGCATCTCAAAAATTCTAGTAGAGTCTTGAGAAAATTTTATTTATAAGGAGTATGCATTAGAATATTGTTGATTTCTTATTTTGTTGATCTTAGTAGTTACATGTCTACCAGTACAATTTGAGTTAATGAAGTGTTACTCATATCTAGAGAATTTGTAAGCCATTTATATTTAACATATACATGTATAGAGATTTAGCTACATATATACACCACAGTTCTATAAGAAGGTGTGCGAGGGCCTTATACTATATATATAAACCACCAATTCTATTATTGTTTGGTGACATCACATATATACACCACCAATCCTACTATCGGTAGGGCGAGGTTATGCATTTACGCCATCGAGTTATAATCGATGGCAAGGGATATATATATATATATATATATATATATATATATATATATATATATATATATACATACATATAGAGAGAGAGTTGGGTGAAACCCTCTATGGTACTTGAGTTTCAGGTTGTTCTCCCATTATGGCATTCAAATTTCAGGTTGACTCTATCCCTATCTTTTATTGCAACAGAGTATATGTTTTTTTTCCTGTCATACATACCAATAAATTTTAGTTGTACTGACGCCCTATTGCCTGGGGGCGTTGCATTTTGTGCTATAAGAATAGGCAGAGGCATAGATCGACCTCTTAAGTAGGAGGTTATTTCTTTCAGATTATGGTTGGAAAGCTCCATTGTGTATGGAGTTATTTATTCAAATATTTTGAGTCAGGTTTATGCGTATGCACGATTTATGGGTAGGACGGGACCCTATCCCAACTATGAGATTTTTTATTTACTCATAGATGCTTGTAGACATGTAATATATGCCAGTGTTTGGTATGGCCTTTTTGGCCATGTTATTAGTTATCTACTATGATGTTTGCTTTGTTGGCCTTGCTTTATATTTACTATTTCTGAGCTCAGCCTTATCGGCCTTCTGATTTGCAAAATACTTTTTGAGGTCTACATTTATGCGTTGTTTACCTGTTGTTGAGCTGTTAGAGATTCTGATTTCTATATTTAGAGACCTCATCAATCATGTACATGTAGTAGGTTCAACAATGATATTCTTAATTTTGATTCCCTCAACCTTAAAGGGATCTGGGTTGATCGCGCCTATACATCCTCTTTAAGAGCACCACTAAAATACGAAGGAGCCATCCTAACAAAGCAATTGAACATCCTCAATATTAATATCTATCTTTGGGGTTTCTTCCCTAACACATCCCTGAGTAGGTGAAACAACACTTTCTCTACCTATGCCTCAGATCTGACCCCTACCTTGACCCCTTGAAAGGGCTATAGCAATAGGTGCAGTTTCTTTGTCTCCCACCGCAGCTAACTTCATACTCACCATCTCTAAGAAAATTGGATACAAAGTTTAGAAACTCAAGAGATAATAAATTATGTACAATAAGGTATCAATGAAAAGAATTCTCATAGGATGTCTTATATCCTCTAAAATTTTGTTACAAACGTCATTGTACTGATCTGCAAGACTCTATTAGACACTTTCTCTTTTACTCGTGAGACTATTAAACATACAGCTTTGATATAAAACCCAAATATTTCATAAATCAATATAAGTATACTTAAATTGAACCACCCCATGAGTTAGTGTCACAAGTACAAGAGCACATAAATAATACAGTGTTTAATACATTAAGTGTCTACGAAGTAGAAAAGATAGAAAGTAAAACATAGATAAAGTTGGACCAAATGTTTGGATGCAATGAGCTGACAATTACTTTGAGTGAAAATAGCCTTGAACAATCAGATAAATAGGAGCCACTAGTACAAGGATATGTATTAAAAAAAAATGCAGGAAGAGTAGTATGAGTACAAAAACATGGGTACATAGTAGGCATCATATACCAACTAAGAAGAGGCAATATCAATATCGTACAAAGAATATTCAGAAAGATTCCAGCAATCCAGTAAAATACAGCCAATAAATATTAACACAAAACAAAATAATAATATGAAATGCAATGTCCAATGATCCTATCAATATACACCCTTTTATAGAATACATTATGAGGTAGGTCCCATGGAGTATTAATGAGGTCCACATATACCACACTGATAGCTATGGAATTTTCTTAGGGGATAATAAGGATGAGGAAGAAAAAACCCAATTCTTACTAGCCAAGGAAGAATATGATTCAGAAAAAATCCTATGTTTGATGGCTAATCATGATGTGGAATCTGAGGACAAAAATGATGTGGTAAATCTTTTTAAAATCACATATGAATCCATGCATTTCTTAGAGAGAAACTAGAGGTATGACTCATATTGTCCTTAATGCATTCGAATATCTCCATATTTAAAGGGATAATTGAAGGATAAATACACTTCCCTTAAGTTAGATCACAAAAACCTGGATGAAAAGGGAAAGAACCTGAAGAGTGAAATTGATATTCTCATGAACTAGGTCACCATTACACTTACACCCTTGCATGAGAATCAAAATAGTGAACGATAAGGCTTAGGATACATAGAGAAAAATAATATCAACAAAAGCATAAGTGTGTTTTCCAAATTACAATATTTCTACTACGAAGTTGTTTGACATACTATGATAACATGAAAGGTTAAAATTTTGTCAAATCATAGAAGTTGGCATTATGTGAATAAAATAAGAGATGAAGAACTTGTTTCCTCACTACAAAGTGGACATCAACTAGGGGATACAACAAGATGTGCTTACTCTCACATAAATGAACTGAATTCAGTCTGGGTTCCTAAGACTCATATCTAAATTAAGAAAAGGGGGTAAGGTAGTGTCATGACCTTTTTGGTCATTTATACATTTTTACCTTTTTTGTATTGTTAGAACTTGCCTGTAGCGGCCCCAAGTCATTTATTACTTACTGGGACTGGTAGCTTGGTGCCTGGGCCGTCTGTGTGGTCTTTATGTCCGTTTCCCTATTTTAGAACCTTAACTTAGAAAATTGTTAACCTCGGTCAAATATCTTGGTTATCGTGCTCAAAATCAAATTCCAACAGTTCTGTTAGCTTTAGAGCATGGACTTTAGTCTAGTTGAACCTTTGGTCGAGATTCAGGAGATTTTCAGCTTGGAATTCTCTTTCATTCTGTGTTTTCAGGTCAGTTAGGCTTGTATGGTTGACTTTGGTAAATATTTAGAGAAGACAACCTTGGATGGTAATTCCATCAGCATTGTTAGCTATGGAATTTTAAGTTTAGGCAAGAGGGAACATTGGTTTGGGTCTCGAGGCTTTCGGAATTGATTTCAGCCCTTAGGTTCTGTTTTGGAAGAGTTGGCCTAAAGGTTGATTTTGGGCACGGGGCCTACTTTTTGTTAAATTAACTTCTGATGGAATTTAAGTCAATTTTGTTGGATTTGAAATGTCATTTCTAATTGAATAACTCAGATCATTTGTATTCACTGGACCCCAGATGCGTTCCCGAGGGTTCATCGTGTGAAAATTGCCAAAGGTTGGTTGCAGCATGTTGCTGGTTGTTGTTGGGGCGCATCTGCGGCTGTGTGGGTGCCGTGGAACTAGCACACCTGTGGCTGCTGGGGCAGTGTGCCACCAGCTCTCCTGCCGCTACCTGGGCACCATAGCACCAGCACATCTGCGCCTAGGCGTAGCAGCGTAAGTGTTGGCCAGCTTTCACTTTCTCCCTCATTTCTAAAATTCCCAACATTGTTTTCCTCCATTAAATTAGTTCCGAAGCCACCATTTTATCCCTTGAACATTCCCTATAGCTTGGACGCTTTCATGTTTTTGATCCTTTCTCGTTTGTGCACACTACTAGAAATTGAGCCTATAGGAACAAACTTGCTAGTAACCATTTTCAAACCATTTCTATAACTATTTAAATGCGACGGTTATGATCGTTGCCAGAAGGTTTTGTACCTATTGACACGGCTTAGCCATATGACCGTTGCTCTAAAAATATGACCATTGCCATAGCTAGGAATATTGCAATGGTTTTATGAACCGTACCATTAACATCATCGATGGGAACGGGTTGCTAAAATTTTACATGTATTGCAACAGTTCATTAATTCTCCACATTTCCCTCACCATTTCCCTCAATAGTTTTCATCACCTGCCAATACCATTTATTTTACTTTTATTTTTCTTAATTTCTCAGACCCATTTTAGAAACACACAGATATAGAAACAACACATACATTTAGCAACTTTACTCTCTAAGCTCAGTCAAACTCTCTCTAAGCTCTCTCAAAACTCTCTTCTGAAAATCACCGTTGCTGCAAATATGAGCTAATGTTCTCAGATTTGCACTAATCTAAGCTCGTATTTAACTATTATGAGCTAGAATATGCAAACCCCTCTCATCTGTTTAAGGATTTATGTGATTTTAGTTGGGTTTTTGGTGATTTTAGTTGGGATTTTTTGTGATTTTAGCGACATCTCTCAGATCTATTGGTGTGTCTGCTTGTGACTAGAGCTGGACCTAGAGTTTTTCAAATAGTTTGGTTTTTAAGGTATTTTTGTTTAATATCTTTTTTGCTCTTTAAGTTTTGAGCTACCTGGTTGTTGCTCTTTAATCTCTGTTTGTGAAAATAGTCAAATTTTGTTGTTGCATGTGCTTAGGTTGCAACTGTGAGTGGGGTTTTGTTTGATTGTTTTAGGATTAGTGAAATTATTATATTTTTCTGTTGGATTTTGCTGGTAGTTGGTGTTGTGTGTTGTAATTATTTGTTGTTGTTAGGTGTGGTAAAATTATTGGTTTTTTCTGTTACATGTATTGTTTAGTTGCTGCTGTATATTTGTGTTAATTTGTTGTTGTTAGGTATGGTATAATTGGGAGATTTTGTTGTTGTATATAGCTATTAAATTAGCTACTGTTTGTGATCCTAATTTGTTGTTGTTAGTTATAGTATAATTATGGTATTTTATTGGTATATGTGCTATAGTAGCTACTGTTTGTGGTCTTAATTTGTCATTCTTAGAATCTTTTTTAGTATATTATTCAGTGTGGACATTGATATTTATTTCTTATTGCATTAGGTTTTAATAAATCTGGTAGCATGTTTTTACCCTGTTTTTGTTTATTTTTTATAACACATTTGTGAAATCGGTTACTGTGAACCAGATTTCTCTTGCCGTTGATGTTGAATTTCTGAGGCATGATTTATTAAGACAAGAATTCCCGAGGCATGATTTAAACTTGTATCTATTTATTTTTTGATAATAATTTGTCTGACGATGTCGCCTTTCTCAAATGTTTATAAAGTTAGATAAAACTGTATCTGCTTTTTTGTAAGAAATAATCACTGTTTGTTCAAAAGATTTAATTGTGGAATATATTTTTTTGAAGTGTCCAAACATTGGCGAAGTTGTTGGTTTACTTAGTGTAACAAAGCTAGCAAAAAGTTCGAGCTTTCGGGATCTCTCTTGAACGGCGGTCGGTCAGTCTTTTTTTTCTGTTGATGCTGAGACTGATGCTTTGACTGTCTCCCATATCATTCGATAATAAAGATCCACTACTTCTCTTTTATTTTTGTTACTAATTTTTGCTAAGGTGTTGGTTTAGTTATTGTGTCATATCTTTTATGTATGCTACTGGTTTTGGCTAAGCTATTGATTTACTTAGTGAGTCGTCTCTTTCATTTAAGTTACTGATTTTGGCAACAATATTGTTTACTTAGTGTGTCATCTCTTTTATCTACTTAGTGTGTCTACTTAAGTGTGGAATCTGTTATATTGAAGTAATGTTTCTTGTTAAGTTATTAGTTTTGTCTATGCTTTGCTCAAGACAAACTGAAAATAGTTTTTTTTATTAAAAAGGGACTGTTTGGTCCAACATTCTCATGTTTGGTCGAGTATTCTCATGTTTATTAAAAAGGAATTGTTTGGTCCAGTATTCCGATGTTCAAGTTGAACTAATCTTGATTTTTTTGGTAAAGTTAAATTAAATTTGAAATGATTTGGTTTGTTAAACCTAAATGAGTTATTGGTAAAGTAGTTGATGTGTGAATTATATCTGATTAATAAATATGAAGTTAACCGGGCCATGATGGCGTCTACATAACCCCCCAAGTAGACAATCCTAACCCAAACATGCGGAAGACAATAAATAATAACTAAACTAAAGAAAGAGTAAGATATGACGAAAAGATAGGTCCAATAGCATATATATATACCATTGTACAAAATATACAAAAAAAGGCCCTAAAGTGACCAACGAGACAAAACAGACTCGAGAACCAACCCGAACCTGGTGTCACTAGTACAAGAGCGACAAAATTAAGGAGTAGCTATACAACAGATGTTGTTTATCCAAAATATAAAATATAGATAGAAAGTACAAGATGTAAAGCATGTAAAGTCTCCAAAGCGTTGTGAGCTCACCGCTATCCGAACAGTAACGGGTCTCGAACGACAAAAGATCAGCGAGGGTGGCTCCTACTAGGTGCTGCATCAGAAAAAGAGATACAGAGTGTAGTATGAGTACCAAGACAACAGGTACTCAGTAGGCATCATAGGATGACTGAGCGCAGAAAGATAATATATATAATTAGATTACAGAAAAGCAACTAACTATACAGGGATCCACCTAAATCTAGTTATAAAGTCAGAGACATGCCAATAAACCAACAAAAGAAAGGAAAATGACACAGAGCCAACAAAAGTCAATCCACGTGCCAAAGCAAATGTAGTGCGGTGCACGATGATGTATGTGTGTGTAATATAATATAAACCCAAAATACCGCATCGGGCACCAAGAATACCGCATCGGACTATGCATATATATGTGTGAAATAGTAAATTACCCAAAATAACACATCAGGGGTTCAGAATACCGCATCGAACTATAAATATAAGCATAAAATAGTAGCTCTCCTTTTCTTTCCAAAATCTCATAGTAATATTCAAAGTAATTTTTATTTAAGCTCAGAAATTTCCACAACCGTAGTAATGTCTCGTTTCAAACAAAAACCTTTGAAAAACCATCCATGATATACCAATGATATTCCATGCGATATTAGTATGAATGTTCATAACAGAGGGAAAAACCAGGCCATCAGATCAAGCAGGGCAAGAATACCCTCCAAACCAAGAGAACTAACATGGAACTGCACCCAAATCCTAGCCATGACCTCGGGCCCATAGTTACACACAACGATAAAATAAAGCGGTAAAGTAGAAACAAAATCGACAACCACGGAAAAACTCTATTCTACCTCTAAAGCCACCTAAAAACATTCTAAGGATTCTATACTAGTCACACAAAAGAAGCAAGCTCCTAGTCTAAGGATAACATACACTACAAGGCTAAAGATCTGAAATGGCCAATTAACATGATATACAGGATTCAAGCCTAAAGTCTATCAAGAATCCAACCTAGCATTCCAGTAACATACATATATACATTATCTAACTAACTCAGTCTAAAAAGGGTAAACTATAACCTACCTCAGGGCCGAACTCCAAGTATGAATAGTAACTCGTGTGTCTTTCCATTTCGAACAGCCTCAGAAAGCTTCCACACTATCAAGAACATAAATTAGGTGTCAAGACGAGAATAATGACACCCATATTGCCATAGAAAAACTCGGGCCAAAAATCGGGTCGAAAAAATGACCCTCGGGGCCGCGCAATGAAACAAAAAACAAAATGCACAACTATGCTCGTGGTGGGTTAAGGAACCCATGCCCAGATTTTGGGCACGATTAGAGCTCAATTCTGGGCCCGAAATAGCCCCAAAGTCCTACTAATTCACGGGATCAAGACGGAAAAGTTCGGAATTTAAAAGCGAAGACCAACCTTGATAAGGAAAACACGTCACGGAGTTGAGTTGCAAGAATTCACGAGCATGCAGTCCCCCAAAAGACTAGATTCTACAAGAACCACCTTCCCCCACCCTCCAACTTTAAGAATTAACAACAAGGGAATTTAATGGGAAAACACAAGAATTTACACGGAAAAGGGAGAGGGGCGATGAGGGGACTTACCAGAGTGAAGAAACTGATGCAAGGGAGCTGGAATTTAGAGCTTAGGAGCCTAACAATGGATTTTCTCGGATAAGTGAAGGAGAAAATAAAGTTGAACTTTTATTTAACTACCAGGGGTCCTTCATCGCGATTGCGACATGACCCTCACGTTCGTGAGGAACAGTTGGCCCAACCACCGCTATCGCGATGGTCCAGGCCGCGTTCGTGAAAAGGAAGCCAAGCCGCGTCCCAGCCGGCTACATCACGAATGCGATGGAACCCTTCGCAAATGTGATAGTCAAGAAACCAAACCATCACGAATGCGATGGGATCCTCGCGATCACGAAGAGCAAATGTGTCTGCAACTTAATGCAACAACTAGCAATTTCCCCAAGTCCAAAAATCTTCCGACGGACCCTCGAGATTCATCCAAAAACCCATTAACACAAACCAACCATGCTACCCTACCAGAAATGGCATTCCGGACTCAATGAAATCGACAAAACTTCCAACGGAGATTGTTTTAATTAAAAGTGGGCCCCAAGCCCAAAACCAACTCAAAACCCAAAAACAAGTCTAGAAGCATCGGGATCGGAACCAAAGGTCCCTCTAGCCAGCCAAGGTTTTGAGATATTATCCTTTGAAGCCTACGCTTCAAAGACTGTTCATATGTTCTGAAATGGCAGCTGCAATGAGATGGAATGCCACTAAATGGCCTAATGATGGGAATCTAAGACACCCTGCTGATGGAGAAGCTTGGAAGGATTTTGACTCTTTGCATCCAACCTTCTCGAGTGATCCTTGAAATGTCAGATTGGGTCTTTCAAGTGATGGGTTCAGTCCATTTTGGACCATGAGAATTTCCCATAGCACATGGCCTGTTATGCTGATGAATTACAATCTGTCACCATGGATTTGCATGAAGCCAGAGTACGTAATGTTTTCAATGATAATTCTAGGTCCATCCTCTCCAGGAAATGATATTCATGTGTACCTACAACCACTAATTGATTAGTTGAATGAGCTATGGGAAGTTGGGGTAGAAACATATGATGCTCATACAAACCAAATTTTTCAAATGCGTGCAGCCTTGTTATGGACAGTTAGTGATTTTCCGGCGCTAGCAATGCTGTCCAAAAAGAGCACTAAGGGGAAATTGGCATGTCCAAGTTGTAACTATAGCACATCCTCTCAATATCTGAAGCATAGTCATAAGATGTGATACTTGGGTCATCGGGCATTTTTGCCTCCTAATCATCCATATCGAAGTGACAAGTCATTTACTGTTGCGAAGGATGATAGACCTGTACCTACACCTTTGTCAGGCACAAAAGTGGTTGAAAATCTACAGGATTTAAACAATGTTTTTGGAAAGGGCCAAAAAAAAGGTGTCGGACTACTGAGGGCCCATGGAAGAAAAGATCCATCTTCTTTCAATTACCATATTGGCCTACAAATAAGTTGAGGCATAATCTAAATGTGATGAATATGGAGAAAAACCTTTCTGATAGTTTACTTGTGACTTTACTTGAGGTATTAGGAAAGTCAAAGGATCACATTGATTCTCGGTATGACTTGCAAGTAATGGGGATAAGGAAGGAGTTGCATCCAGTAAAAGATAACACAAATGGCAAAGTATACTTAGCTAAATCCTATTTTTCCATAAAACTAGAAGAAAATAAAGTTTAAAAAATCCAAATTACCAAAAGGGTATGCCTCGAACATATCAAACCATGCAGACGTGGAACAAATGAAGATATCAAGATATAAGAGCCATGATGCTCATATTATGATACAGTATTTATTGCAGATTGCAGTTCATAAATCGTTGCCTAAGAATGTTGCAACAATATTGATTAGGTTGGGAAACTTTTTTAAAGCCATATGCAGTAAGATAATAAAGCGGGTAGATCTAGAGCGACTGCAGGCTGAAATAAAAAAAATGAATGTGATCTTGAAAAGATATTTCCTCTAACTTTTTTTGATATAATGGAACATTTGCCTATCCATTTGGTTGATGAAATTAAGCTGGGGGGTCCAAATCATCTTCGTTATATGTATCCAATGGAGAGAGAATTGGGTGAATTGAAGGACCCTTTTCGTAATCAGTATAAACCAGAAGCTTCAATAGTAGAGGGGTTTATCGCCCAAGAGTGCTTGGCCTTTTGTTCGAGATACTTATATGATGGAGTGAAAACAAGATTCAACAGGTACCAAACTGGGGATGACGAGGATTCTGAAAAAGTAGAGCAAGATGATATACCAACTGTATTCTCGAAGCTAGGTTATCCAATTGGAAAAGAGAAGAAAACAAAAGGAAAGCCTTTAAAGATGGATCAACAGTTATCTTCCGAAGCACATCGATATATACTATTCAACACCAAACATGAACAAGTCGAGGATTTTATCAAGTAAGTCTTTATATTTTGAACTTCATTTATTTTGTTACTATTAATGTACTGGAAACTTCAGTTATAAATGCTTAATGGATGTATATGAAACATTTATTGTAGGGAACATGAAGTTATAATGACAGTACTGTTAGATTAAATGCATGGACAAGAGCAAGGATTCACAGTCAAGAATTCGGCAACTAGTTCAAAGAGAAAGTTGATAAAGTGAAAGTGCCTAATAAGTTAAGGTGGCTAGCTAAAGGGACAAATAGGGTGGCAACTAGAAGCTATACTACCTATATCATTAATGGATACCATTTTCACACATTACAATGGGATTCCACACGAAAATCTCAAAACAATGGAGTGTCTTTGGCTGCAACAACTGATAGTTTTGCTAGTACCCGGGATCAAAATCCAATTAATCGAGAGGTTATCTATTATGGTGCTATTCAAGATATTATCAAGATTGATGATTGTAACACCCCAGGACTTCCAAGCCCAGGCTAAGCTCAGAAAAACCGACCGTCATTCAAAAGACCGGCCCATCATTGGAACGGTAGTCCCTGATCCAGTAGCTTGTCAGTTCTCCCCAGGGACCACGGCTCGAATAATGGACCATCGTTCAGAAGAATGGTCTGTCGTTTGAGGCTGTAGTCCCAAGTCCAGTAGACCTTCAGCTCTGATCCTAGGGACCACGATTCAAACCACGGATCGTGGTTTAGAACCATGGCTCAACCTGATGCACGTGGTTCCCGAGGATCACAGGACCCCAGATTCTAGCCCCAGGAACCACGGGTCAAATGACGGCCCATCGTTTAAAAGGACGGACCATCCTGTTGAACCATTATTCCTAGGACCAAAGGCTTTGAAACCCACAGGCAGAACCACGGCTCCAGTTAACGGTCCGTCATTCATAAGGATGGCCCGTCAACCAAGCCGTAGTCCCTAAGAGCAATTTTTTGCAGATTCTTTTAAACTTTCCCAGGGATATTTTAGTCTTTTCCCAATTATTTTAATTCTGATTCTAAGTCATTTTGGGGGTAATTAAAGGGTTTTTAACTCTATTTCTCCCTCATTACTCCTAAATCACTCATACTTATCAAATCTCTCAAGAACAGAATGCTCTCTCTCAAGAACAAGGCAAAAAGGGTTTTCTCCAAGTTCCTCTCAGAATCCAAAGGTTCAACCGTAGAATCTTCATACAGGTATGTAGGATTTCACTAGTGTTTCACCCATTAGGTCCCTATCACTCAGTCAAATCCCTTCAGTTCTCCATAAATGCTAAAAACCTAGGGTTCATAGACCTTAGAGAATTCATGCTATTCAGATGTTATGGAATTATAAAATGCTTAGTCCATGTTTCTTGGAGAATCAGTATAGTTCATGTACAGAATTCAGAACCCTAACTTATTGTATTTTTTAGTATTCCATAGATTATACATGTTAGGCAGACTCAGTCAGATAATGAGATTTCAGAATTTGAATGTCATATCCTACAACTTGGTTTTGTGTATTCTTAGATTATATCAGTATTTTGAGCTATCCAGTGTTATAGTTTCATGCTAGCTTATATTCAGTTGGGAGTAGACTTAGTACCAAGAGAACTAGGGATGAGAGCTTAGTTTTCAGCTTAGGCTATGACCCTTAGTAGCAATCCTCAGGTCCCAGAACTACGGCGCCAACGTAGGTTTGAAGTAGTCAGCTGTCAGACTAGGCTTCACCTCCTTGTCCCTTGTGGACATTAGCAGTGGATCCACGTTAGATTAGTTTGTACCTTTGGAAAGTTATGAACGCCTTTCCATCCAGGGTTATAGGTTAGCCCCACAGTTAGCTCAGCTTGGGGTATGTCGGTTAGTAGTATCTCCCACAGTCAGTTTCATGTGCATTGATCTTGTATTCAGTACTCATGTTCAGTATTTAGATCAACATGTTATTTCATGATTTATACTTGGTCACTGCATTCAGTACAGCTCTTAGTTAAAGTTCAGCATGTTTATTCTTATGTTCAGTTATATATATATATATTGTTCAATCCAGCTTGTATCCTACATGCTCAGTACATTCAAAGTACTGACACATACTTTTGTGCTACATCATTTAATGATATAGGTTCAGGCACTCAGTATACATATTGTGCCTAACTTGACCTTCGATCCGTACTCAGCAGCTCAGTGGTGAGTCCCTAATAGTTCGGGGACAATAGACATGCCTTTATTTTAGTATTTATCTTCAGTTTTTAGTTTTGCTCGAGTTAGCTAGGGGCATGTCCCAGCAACTCCTATTCAGTTAGATGGATTTCAGATATAGACTAGATTTAGCACTTTTAGTATTGTTATTCAGTCAGTACTAAACCAGATTTCTATATATTCAGATTTCATTTGGGTTCTTCCTGCTTTCAGATATTTAATTGCTTTAGTTTTCCGCACAGTATATGTCTTTAAACTGGTTTTACTTAGATATGCCATACCATGGGTTAGCTTGGGGTCACTCGTGACACTAAGCACCGTGTCGCATCCAGGGGGTAGCCTCGGGGCATGACAAACTTGCTATCAGAGCATAAGGTTCAAGTTTCCTAGGATGTTTAAAAGCCACGTCAAGTAGAGTTTTCTTCATAGGTGTGAAGCTCGCCACACTTACGGAGGAGGGGCTATTAGCCGTTATTAAGAATAACTTCCCTTCTTTCTATTCCAGATCGTGCTATAGAGTGTGAACTCTAATTGATCTTTCTCTATTCTAACTCATGCCCTCTGCACTTTAGAAAAATGCCTCCAAGAAGAGCTAACGCTAGAAACCAGCCAGCAGCCCTAGCAGACCCCTAAACGAGCAGGTTAAGCATGCCAAAATTCAGGGCTACCTTCCAAGTGCTCGCTCAAGCCATGACCACTCAGGTCAACCAGCAAGTTGCCGCACCAGATCCACCTCAGGTCAATGCTGCTGCTGCCAGAATCCAAGACTTCACTCGAATAAACCCTCTAGAGTTTCATGGGTCCAAGTCAGAAGAGGATCCCCAAGAGTTCCTTGAGAACATCCAGAAGGTCACTGACATTATAGGTGCCACTTCAGTCGAGGGTGCAAACTTGGCCGCTTATCAGCTAAAGGGAGTGGCCTACACTTGGTACCAACAGTGGAAGGAATCCCGTTATACCAATGCAGGACCAGTGACTTGGGATATGTTCAGGACTTCTTTCCTGGATAGATTCTTTCAACTAGAGCTCAGGGAAGCTAAGGTTCAGTAATTCATCAACTTGAGGCAAGATAACATGAGTGTACAAGACTACGCTCTGAAGTTCACAAAGTTATCCAAGTATGCTCCAGCGATAGTAGCTGACTCCCGAGCTCGCATGAGTAAGCTTGTATCGGGTGTGTCCGACGATGTGGTCAAGGAATGCAAGACGGCCATGCTTGAGAAGGAAATGGACTTCTCCAGTTAGTTACTTATGCTCAACAGATTGAGGAGGAAAAGATCAAGGAAAGAGGAGGTGATGCTAAGAGGGCTAGGACAGATGAGTATAGCCACTTCCAGCAGAAGTAAGAGGGTGGAAATCGCTCTCAGTATCGATAAAAAAAATTAACACCATCTCCATCTTCTGCTAGTGCCCCAGTGCCTATGTTCAGGAAGGACCGACGGGGTAGAGCGTCTGGCTCCAAGTCCCAAGGTTTGATTACTAGTGGGCGCACTAATCTGATGTGTAAGAAGTGTGGTAAGAACCACCAAGATGAGTGCATGGCAGGCAGCAGAAATTGCTTTGGATGTGGTAAGCCGGGCCACATGATGAGGGATTGTCCCACAGCTTCTCATAAGGGTAAGGATGTTCGTCCTCAGACTCAGATCGATTCTACAGCAACTCCCATAGGTCTCCCTACTCAGCAGGGTGCCTCATCTAGTACGGGTGGTAGTCAGCGCCAGAATAGGTTGTATGAACTTCAGGGTCGTTAGGACCAGGACGATTCTCCCGATGTAGTTATGGGTACGTTACGAGTCTTTAATACTGACGTTTTTGCATTGTTAGACCCGGGGGTACACTTTCCTTTATAATTCCATATATAGTAGTAAACTTTGTTGTCATTCCAGAAACTCTCCTAGAACCCTTCTCAGTCTCTACTCCAGTTGGTGACCCAGTTATAGCTAGATGGGTATATAGAAATTTTCCAGTCACAGTTTCCCAGAAAGTCACCTCAGCAGATCTTGTAGAATTAGAAATTGTAGACTTTTATATCATTCTAGGCATGGATTGGTTACACTCTTGTTATGCCCCAGTCGATTGTAGAACTAGGATCATTCGATTTCAGTTTCAAAACAAGTCGATCCTAGAGTGGAAGGGTAGTACCTCAACACCTGTAGGTCATTTCATTTCCTACCTTAAGGCCAGAAAAATGATTTCCAAAGGGTACATCTATCATCTAGTTCGGGTTAAGGACTCAAAATCTGAAACCCCAACTCTTGAGTAAGTCCCAGTAGCCAGTGAGTTTCCAGAAGTGTTTCCAGAAGATCTTCTTGGAGTTCCCCCAGAAAGGGAAATCGACTTTGGAATTGATCTGCTTCGAGATACCCAGCCTATTTCAATTCCTCCTTACAGAATGGCTCCAGCTGAGCTAAGTAATTGAAAGATAATTTGAAAGACCTTTTAGACAAAGGCTTCATCAGACCCAACATCTCTCTATGGGGTGCTCCAGTATTGTTCATGCGTAAGAAAGACGGTTTTCTCAGGATGTGCATAGACTATCGTCAGTTGAATAAAGTCACAATCAAGAACAAATATCCTATCCCCAGGATTGATGACTTATTCGAGCAGCTTCAGGGTGCCAGTTATTTCACTAAGATAGACCTCAGATTTGGCTATCATCAGCTTAGAGTCAGAAATAGTGACTTCCTGAAGACAACATTCAGAACTCGGTATGGTCACTACAAATTTGTTGTTATGTCTTTTGGACTAACCAATGCTCCTGGAGCTTTCATGGACTTAATAAACAGGGTGTTCAAACAGTATTTGGACTTGTTTGTCATCATCTTAGTTGAGGATATCCTCGTTTACTTTAGAAATGAAGAGAAGCTTGTGACTCATCTGAGGGTTGTTCTGCAAACTCTCAAGGATAACCAGCTATTTGCTTAGTTTAGCAAGTGTGAATTCTGGTTATAGTCGGTCACTTTACTTGGTCATGTGTATCCAAAGAAGGGATTCGTGTTGATTTCCAGAAGATCGAGGCAGTAAAGCACTGGCCCAGACCCACCTCTACGACCAACATCAGAAGTTTCTTAGGTTTAGTTGGTTATTACTGAAGATTTGTCGAAGGATTTTCATCCATACCTACCCCATTGACCAAGTTGACTAAGAAAAAGGTCAAGTTTCAGCGGTCAGATGAGTGTGAGCAGAGTTTCTTACAACTAAAGACCAGGTTGACTACAACTCCTGTCTTGACTCTACTAAAGGGTTCATATGGTTATGTGGTTTATTGCGATGCATCCAAAGTTATCTTGGGCTGTGTCTTAATGCAGCAGGGTAAGGTCATATCTTAAGCCTCCAGACAGCTTAAGATCCATGAGAAGAATTACCCAACTCATGACCTTAAGCTTGCAGCGGTGGTGTTTGCCCTAAAGATTTGGAGGCACTATTTGTATGGTTTCCATGTTGACGTGTTCACAGACCATAAGAGCCTCCAGTATGTGTTCACCTCGCGAGAGTTGAACCTTCATCAGAGAAGATGGCTTGAGTTCCTCAAGGATTATGACATGAATATGCTCTACCACCCGGGTAAGGCCAACATAGTGGTTGATGCCCTCAACAGACTGTCTATGGGTAGTGTGTCTCATGTTAAGGAAGAAAAGAGAGAACTAGCCAGAGATGTTCATCGGCTGGCTTGCTTAGGGGTTTGCCTTATGGACACATTAAAGGGTGGTGTGATAGTTCAAAATGGAGCAGAATCTTTGTTAGAAGCAGAGATTAAGGAGAAACAAGATAGTGACCTTATATTGCTTCAGTTGAAGGGTGCAGTTCATCAGCAGAGAGTAGAAGTTTTCTCCAAAGGGGGAGAGGGTGTACTTCGCTACCAGGGTCGCTTGTGTGTTCCAAATTTGGGTGAGTTAAGGCAGCAGATCCTTACAGAAGCCCATCATTCTAGATATTCCATTCATCCAGGTGCCACTAAGATGTACCATGATCTACGGGAAGTCTATTGGTGGAATGGCATGAAGAGGGACATCACAGATTTTGTGGCCAAGTGTCCCAATTGTCAGTAGGTAAAGGTAGAACATCAAAAACCAGGAGGTGTGACTCAGGAGATTAGCATTCCTACTTGGAAGTGGGAAGTGGTTATCATGGATTTCATAATGAGTTTACCCCGTACTCGCAGGCAGTACGATTCTATTTGGGTAATAGTGGACAGAATTACCAAGTCAGCTCACTTCTTAGCAGTCAAGACTACAGATTCAGCAGAAGATTATGCCAGGCTCTACATAAGTGAGATAGTTAGGTTGCATGGAGTTCCTTTGTCTATCATCTCAGATAGAGGACCTCAGTTTACATCTCACTTCTGGAAGTCATTCCATAAAAGTCTTGGCACTCAGGTAAAGCTCAGCATAGCATTTCACCCGCAGATGGATGGTCAGGCAGAGCGTACCATTCAGACTTTAGAGGATATGTTGAGAGCTTGTGTGATCAATTTCAAGGGTATTTGGGATGATCACCTACCTCTCAGAGAGTTTGCCTACAATAACAGCTACCATTCCAGCATTCAGATGGTCCCATACAAGGCTCGATTTGGGAGCAGATATAGATCACCTGTTGGTTGGTTTGAAGTAGGTGAAGCAGCCTTGATTAGACCGGATTCAATTCATGAGGCTATGGAAAAAGCTCAGCTCATCAGATACAGGCTTAAGATAGCTCAGAGTCATCAGAAATCCTATGAAGATGTTAGGAGAAGATACTTAGAGTCCGAAAGTGATGATTGGGTTTTCCTGAAAGTGTCACCCATGAAGGGTGTGATGAGATTCGGTAAGAAAGGAAAGCTCAGTCCCAGATATGTAGGCCCTTACAAGATCCTGAAAAGGGTTGGTAATGTGGCTTATGAGTTAGAGTTGCCAGCAGAATTAGTAGTTGTTCACCCAGTCTTTCACATATCGTTGCTAAAAAAGTGTGTGGGTGATCCGACATCGATTGTCCCCTTAGAAAGTGTGGTTGTGAAGGATAGCCTCACCTATGAGGAGGTTCCAGTTGAGATTCTTGACCATCAGGTTCGTAGGTTAAGAAATAAGGAAGTCATTTCAGTCAAAGTTTTGTGGAGGAACCAGTCCATAGAGCTACTTGGGAAGCAGAAGCACCCATGATGTCCAAGTACCCTCACCTCTTTCCCTCCGACTCAATTTCAGCTTGAGGTAACAATTCCTCTTCAGTATCTCAGTTTAATCTTGTGTAATTTAGTCTCAAGTACTTTGTTCCATCACCTTTCCTTGCATTTCAGCTTATGTGCATGTTCATGGAACCCAGTTCAGTCAGGTATCAGTTTCTAGTACTCAGTTGGTAGGGATTTCAGCTCTTTCCCTCCAAACTTAGCTTGTTCAGTCTTCATTCGAGGATGAATGATCCCAAGGGGGAATATTGTAACACCCCAGGACTTCCAAGCCTAGGCTAAGCTCAGAAAAACCAGTAGGAAAATAATTTCAGAAATTTTTTCCAAACTTTCTAGGAACCACGGTTCAAACAAAGGACTGTCGTTCAAAATATCGGCCCATCATTGGAACCATAGTCCCTGATCCAGTAGCATGTCAGTTCTCCCTAGGGACCACAGCTAGAACAATGGACCATCATTCAGAATAATGATCCATCGTTTGAGGCCATAGTTCCAAGTCCAGTAGACCCTCAACTCTGATCCCAGGGACCACGAGTCAAACTACGGATCGTGGTTTAGAACCACGGCTCGACCTGATTCACGTGGTTCCACAGTATCAGAGGACCCTAGATTCTAGACCGTCCTATTGAACCATTGTTCCTAGGACCAGAGGCCCTGAAACCCACAGGCAGAACCACAGCTCGAGTTGATGGTCTGTCATTCAGAAGGACGGTCCATCAACCAAGCCGTAGTCCCTGAGCGTGATTTTTTGCAGATTCTTTTAAACTTTCCCAGGGGTATTTTGGTCTTTTCCCAATTATTTTAATTCTGATTCTAAGTCATTTTGGGGGTAATTAAAGGGTTTTTAACTCTATTCTCCCTCAATACTCCTAAATCACTCATACTTAGCAAATCTCTCTAGAACAGAACGCTTTCTCTCAAAAACAAGGCAAAAGGGGTTTTCTCCAAGTTCCTCTCAGAATCCAAAGGTTCAACCATAGAATCTTCATACAGGTATGTGGGATTTCACTAGTGGGTTCCTTTCACCCATTAGGTCCCTATCACTCAGTCAAATCCCTTTAGATCTCCATAAATGCTAAAAACCTAGGGTTCATAGACCTTAGAGAATTCTTGTTATTCAGATGTTATTGAATTATATAATGCTTAGACCATGTTTCTTGGAGAATCAGTATAGTTCATGTACAGAATTCATAACCCTAACTTATTGTAATTTTTAGTACTCCATAGATTATACATATTAGGCAGACTCAATCAGATGATCAGATTTCAGAATTTGAATGTCATATCCTACAGCTTGGTTATGTGCATTCTCAGATTATATCAGTATTTGGAGCTATCCAGTGTTATAGTTGCATGCTAGCTTATATTCAGTTGGGAGTAGACTTAGTACTGAGTGGACTAGGGATGAGGGCTTAGCTGTCAGCTTAGGCTATGACCCTTAGTAGCAATCCCCAAGTCCCAGAACTACTGTTTGAAGGAGTCAGCTGTCAGACTAGGATGCACCTCCTTGTCCCTTGTGGACATCAACAGTGGATCCATGTCAGACTTGTTTGTACCCTTGGCAAGGTATGAATGCCTTACCATCAAGGGTTACAGGTTGGCCCCACAGTTAGCTCAGCTTAGGGTATGTCGGTTAGTAGTATCTCCCACAGTCAGATTCATATGCATTGACCTTGTATTCAGTACTCATGTTCAGTATTCAGATCAACATGTTATTTCATGATTTATACTTGGTCACTGCATTCAGTAAACTCTCAGTTACAGTTCAGCATGTTTATTCTTATGTTCAGTTATATATATATATATATATATATATTGTTCAGTCTAGCTTGTATCCTGCATGCTCACCATATTCAAAGTACTGACACATACTTTTGTGCTACATTTTTTCATGATGTAGGTTCAGGAACTCAGCATCTAGATTGTGCCTAACTTAACCTCTGGTCCGTACTCAGCAGCTCAGTGGTGAGTCCCCAATAGTTCAGGGATAATAGAAATTCCTTTATTTCAGTATTTATCTTCAGTTTTCAGTTTTGCTAGAGTTAGATGGGGGAATGTCCCAGCAACTCTTATTCAGTTAGATGGCTTTCATACATAGACTAGATTCAGCACTTTTAGTATTATTATTCAGTCAGTACTAAACCAGATTCTTATATATTCAGATTTTATTTGGGTTCTTCCAGCTTTCAGATATTTAATTACTTTAGTTTTCCGCATAGTACATATCTTTAAACTGGTTTTACTTAGAGATGTTATGCCATGGGTTAGCTTGGGGTCACTCATGACACTAAGCACCGTGTCGCGTCCAAGGGATAGCCTCGGGGCGTGAAAATTATTATGGTTATTTTAGTGTTGTACTATTTAGATGTGCTTGGTATCATAATGAATAAGATAAATTTGTGTTGAGCCATGTGTACTTTATCAGATTACGTAGTATGGATGACCCTTTTATGTTGGCATCTCAAGTGCCTCAAGTGTTTTATGTGGAGGATCAAATTGAGAAGGATGTTTATTATGCAAGGAATAAAGTCCATGTTGATTTGTATGACTTGGAGGAAGAAAACTGTCCTAACATAAGAGAGACATTTTGGAGAGAGCCTACTGAATACATTGGTCCCTCGAACACAGCAGCCGATGTTGAGAGAAGATATCCCCGGTGATGTTGTTGATATGCCACCTGCTGCACAGCTTTTAGAAGATACAGCTATGGAAACATCTAAAGAGGGGATGATTATGATGATACTGATTGGGATTGGATGAAGGCGGGTGAATAAATATGAAACTTCAGAACTTCTCTATAAAGCTTAAACATTTGTCTAAATGCTAGCGGCCTAGTAAACTTGTTTAACTAGACTATTTTGGTCTACTGTAATAGACACTTTTGTTGATTTTGTTGGCTCATTAACTGTAGATTAGGACCTTGTTTCTTGTACACTTTTGTTGTTAGCATCAACTTGATGCTCCTTATTAATCCTATCAATTTAACTTTGAATTTTTATCATGGTTTTAGTTGTTTTGAGTGAGTGATAAAGGGCTTTTGACAACAATAGTTTGGTTATGTTTATTATTTATATCCTCATTATTTATTTTTTATTTGTTCATTTTCCTTAGAATTTTGTGTTTATCAGTTGCTTCAATTTTATAGGAGATTTAATATTTGATTTTTTTTAGTGAATCATTGAAGGGATCAGAGAATCGGCTTCAATACTGACTGACTAGAGTTGCAGAAAGGTTTGACACTGCTACTTGTTTGTTTTATCTGTATGAAAAATAAAATACTCTACTATTTGTATTAAACGGTCTATTTCCTGAACTAGAGTGGCCATGTTCTTGATGTAGTTGTTTCAAAATTATGTATTTGGTGCCTGCTTTTCTATGCTACTCTATTAGTAGTAGCTACACTGACTGACATTTAAGCTATTTGTAAGGTAATGCGATGCTTACGTGTAGTTTTATTTTCTAGATTCAGCAGTAATGAGTCCAAAGAAAAACAAAAACATGAACTCAAAGAAGTACATGGCGGCTGGAAGTCTTACATCTATGGCATGCAAACGACTTTCATCATTTAGAACAAAACTGACTGGTAAACATATTCCCTATCAAAACTATTTTGTTGATCTAGTAACACAAGCTATACTGGAACTACTTCCTCAAAAGTCGCCTAAAAAATCTGTGAGTCTAAAAGTACAAGCTATACAAGAACAAGTGCCTCAGAAATCTGTGAGTCTGAAAGCACAGGCTATACAAGAACAAGTGTCTCGAAAGTCTTCTCGGAAGTCTACAAGTCTGAAAGCACAAGCTATACAAGAACTTCCTCGAAAGTCTACGAGTCTGGTAGAACAAGGTATATAGAAACAAGTGCAACTAAATTCTCAGAATTCTACTACTTCAATAGCACAAGTTGGGAAGGAACCAATTCCATAAGTGTCTCAAAAATCATCCAGTACTGTTGAAGCACAGGCTGTGCGGGAACCAATTAAATGGGTTACTCAGAATTCTACCACTCTAAAACCACATGTTGGTCAGGTACAAGTGCAACAAGTGCCTATAGATTTTTCCACTGTAAGAACAGAAGTTGCAAAGGATAAAACACAACAAGTGCCGAGAGATTCTTTCACTCTAGAAGGAGAAGATGTACTGGAACAAGTGCAACAAGAACCTGTGCAGGATTCGGGAGAAAATGATCTATCTGGAAAACATGGGAAGTACATATAAATATACTTTTAACTATTGAATCAGTTTACATTGTTTTTTAATATTGATTGGCATCATTGTAGGACCTTTGAATAAAAAAAAAAAGAGATAAAGTATAATAATGCAACATGTACATGCTCAAAAAGATTGTAAATCCATTGTTCTGAATAGGTACAAACAACTGATTGGTCCTACAAAAGCAGTAGTAGCGGAGTTGGGTAGATTTCTTGGAACTTTGGCATATACCTGTTTCATATACACAAGTGGAGTAATGTGGATTCCAAAGAAGATTTGTGGGAATATACCCTGGTCTGCTTTCCTATTTCCCTTAATTTAGTTAAGAATATTTTTAGTTTTTATATTACTAACCCAAAGAACAAATTGTAGGAAAAATACAATATTCCTGACGCTGGAAAAAAGTCAGTTTTGTGTGGAATATTAAAGGTTAGATATGAATCATGCATACTTTAAGTTGGTTCTGTTTCAATACAGTTTTAGAATTATAGGAACACAGTTTTCTATGATCATTGTGAATGAAAAAAACTAAGAAGTTGATCATCACTCAAGTTATTTATATTCTCAGCCACTCGACTAACTTTATGTTCTTGATTTCTTGTTAAAGTATATTTCATAACTCTATTATTTGCAGAAAATGAGTGAAACAAATACAAAGAATTAAAAAAATGAAGAATTTGCATACTGCTGGTAAAATAAGTTTTGCAGTGATACGCGACAAATTGGTGTGTTCTCTTCTTAAATCATTAATTATGGATTTCCTATCGTTAAAATGTTATTAATACTAGCTTTTAATTAATTAGGAAAAAGAGAAGGAAACTTCCGGTGATGTATCACTTAAGGAAATCTTTGTGGTTACAAGATCAAGGAAACCTGGTCGAGCATACAAGGACACTAATGAGGATACAATTACTAAAATTGTATTAATCATCTTTATTTTTGATATTGTTTACTTGTTATTATATAGGATTAGTTTGATTTACTTTAATTCTCTTCATTTGAACTTGATTTGTAGGCTGAAATGGAAAGATTGCAAAGTCACCAAAGTGAAGATGGCCAAGAATCCGTTGAAGCTTTTGCCACTATCATGGGACCTGAAAAATCCAGGAATCATGAGATTGTATGGGTGAGGAGTTACTAAAAATACTCTGAAAGGTAAGGAAAGTGTTAAGTCCTCTGTAACTGCTACGAATGAGATGCAAAAATGGTTGGATGAATTGGAAGATAGGATGGTGGAAAAGTTAGAACAACATAAAAGGAACATACGCCATGAAGTTACAGTTGACATCATTGGACGACTTAATCGTATATACCCTGGGAATTAATTAGATACTGACATATTGGTAGAAACTTATGGTCAGTCACAACAGAAAATATCCAACCGATCAATCGGTCGTCTGCCAGTAGCAACAATCAAGGTATGATTCTACTCCTTTTCTTATTATTTTTCTTCTTATTATTCTTTTTTTTATTTATTCATAGTTGTTTGTCAGGAAGGTGCTGGCAATTTTTTTCTTTCATTGCTATATTTTAGTTTTGATTTATCTGCCAATTATCCCAAAGTTGTTGTCAACGTCAAATATTGTGGTTCTCTATATTTGTGATTTTATGATGTTGTGATATTATTCACATTGTGTCATTTTGGTATTTGTACATTAGAATCTGTATATGTGTGTGATTTTATGTATGTGTGGTTTTGGTCTTGGTTTTGGTATACAAATGTTGTGATTTTGATTTTGGTATTCAAATATTATGGTTTTGGCTTTTGTTTTGGTTTTGGTTTTGGTTTTGGTATTCAAATGTTGTGGTTTTGGTTTTGATTTTGGTTTTGGTTTTTGTAATCAAATGTTATAGTTTTGGTTTTGGTTTTTATTTTGGTATTCAAATGATGTGGTTTTGGTTTTGGTACTGGTATTCAAATGTTGTTGTTTGGGATTTGGTTTTTGTAGTCAAATATTGTGGTTTTGGTTTCGATTTTGATTTTTGTTTTGGTGTTCAAATGTTGTAGTTTTGGTTTTGATTTTGATTTTGGTATTCAAATGATATGTGTTTTTGGTTTTTGTACTGGTATTCAAATGTTGCGGTTAGAGTTTTTGTTTTGGTATTCAAATATTATGGTTTTGCATTTGGTTCTCCTAATGTATGATTTCATTAAAAATTTGTTTGGTTAATGTTATGGATATTAATAATATTATCAACTTAACGAGCTCTTCGAAGTTACTTGTTGTGATGAACCTTCTAGTCATCTTCACATTTACGCATTCATTGTATTATTAGAGCTTTCTTATAGTGGCCCCAAGTCATTTATGGCTTGATGGGACCGATAGTTTGGTTCCCTGGTCATTCGTTTGGTCATTTTGGCCGTTTTCCTGTTTTAGAGCTTTAACTTAGAATATCGTTGACTTTAGTCAACATTCTTAGCTAACTTGCTCAGAATTGAATTCTGACAGATCCATCAGATCTGTCGCATTGAGTTTGGTCTAGTTGGACCTTTAGTTGATGCCTGAGAACTTCCGGTGTTGGTTTTGTGTTATTTGCTATATTTTCAGGCCATTTGGAGTTGAAAGTGTGACTTTGGGTAGCTTTCAATGATCGGAGCGTCAAATTCGAAATTTTACAATTCCATCAGCTCGGAATGTTGAGTTTGGGTTAGGTAGATGATTGGTTTAGGTTACAAGTGAGTTGGGCTCATTTCGAGTGTTTGGTTGCGTGTTAGTTAGTGTTGACTTGGGTCAACATTTCTCTGAAACAATCTCGTATGGAAGTTTCTTCGATTCCATTAAGTCCGGAACGTCGTTTCCACTTTATTTGCAGTATTGGTTTTTTAATGGTTTTTGATTACGCAAAAACTTCCCCGTCAAGTTTTGGAAATTGCAGACTTTTGTTATTGCAGGTGCAGGCCTTAATCGCGATCGCGAGCCTCGTACCTCGCAACTGCGATAAAGAACTTGGACTCCTATTCTTTGCCATTGCATAAATGCGTGTCGCGATCACGATGAAGTCCCTTCCCCTTTGTTCATCGCGACCGCGTGGCTAGCCTTCGTGATTGCGATGGTCTAGCCAGTGTGGTCCTCGCGACCACAAGGGGTCCTGTCGCGATCATGATGAAGGACCCCTATGTAATACCCCTTAACTTCCATCCCCAGACTAAGCTCAGAAAACCAGTAGAAAATAAAAATTTCAGAAAAATTCAAGTTTCTAGGAACCACGGTTCAAGACCACGTACCGTAGTTTGGAACCACGGCCCATCGTTTTAAACCATAGTCCCAAATCCAGTAGACCCCCAGTTCAAGTCTCAGGAACCACAAGTTAGACCACGGACCATAGTTTGGAACCACGGTCCGTTCTGTCACTCGTGGTTTCCCTTAATCAGAGGACCATCAGTGCAGGGCTCAGGCACCACGAGTCATCTTGTTGACTCGTGGAAGAAGAACCTCAGAGACCCTTAGCCCTTGTCCCATGAATCAGGAGTCACATGACAAACCGTAATCTAGGAATAAGGTCCGTCCTATGGAGTCATAGTTCCTGAGACCATAGAACCCCTAAAACTCCTAGGTAGGACCACGACTCAGTTAACGGTCCATCGTCTAGGAGTACGGTCCATTATTTTGAGTCGTAATCCCTGAGTTGCAATTTTCTGCAGAATTTCTTTTAACTTTCCCAGGGGTATTCTGGACTTTTCCTACGTCTTTTAAAGCCTAAGTTACGATGTTTTGACTACTCTAAGCCTAGTTAATTAGTAAAAAACTACCCAAAACATCCATTCTCCTAAATTCTTCAACCTTAGAAAGAAAATATGAGAAAGAGGCGACAGTTTTCTCCCAAGAGCAAGCAGAGGTCTTGATCAAGTTCAGCCTCAAAAATCCAAGGATTTCTCCGTAGATTTCTTCACTAGGTATATGGGATTTCATTATTGGGTTCCTTTCACCCATTAAGTCCCTAGATTCTAGTCAGTCTTCAGTTTTCTCCATGAATTGTTCAGACCTAGGGTTCCAAAATATTAGGGAATTATTGAGATTCAGTTCATACAACCTCTATGGTATTGAATACATGTTTCTTGGAGAATTAGTATAGTTCTATGTACAATGTTCAGAAACCCTAGTTTGTATACTTAAAGTACTTCATGAATTTATCTTACTAGGCAGATTAGTTATGTGCTCATGCATTAGAATTCGAATGCCATATCCCTTAGTATATTTATGTTGCATTCTCAGTTGATTTCCAGTATTTTGAGCTATCCATTATTTCAGTAAATTGTTGCTTATATTCAATTGGGAGTAGACTTAGTACCGAGCGGACGAGGGAATGAAGGTTTAACTGTCAGTTTAGGCTAAGATCTTTAGTAGCAGTCCCCAAGTCCCAGAACTATGATGCCACCATAGGTATTGAAGGAGTCAGCTGTTAGATTAAGCTGCCCTCCTCGTCCCTTGTTGATATCAGTAGTGGATCCACGAAAGACTTGTTAGTACCCCTGGCAAGGTATAAACACCCTTCCATCCAGGGTTACAAATTTTCCCTACAATTATCTCAGCTTGGGGTATGTCGGTTAATAGTAGCTCCCACAGTCATACTTACGTTGCATTGATCATTTATCAAGTATTTACTTCAGTTTCAGTTCAGCATGTTTTATCTTTATGATTTATAATTGGTCATTACATCCAGCTTAGCTCTCAGTTATGTTCAAGTATATCTACTTCTATGCTCAGTTAATATGTTATTCAACTTACAGTATATCCCTCATGCTCAGTACATTCAAAGTATACTGACGCAAACTTTTGTGCTACATCATTTTATGATGTAGGTTCAGGCGCTCAGCATCCACACCGCACTTAGTTTGACTTTCAGTTCGTACTTAGCAGTTCAGTGGTTAGTCCTGATTAGTTCGAGGATGATAGACATGCTTATATCTTCAGTATTTACTTTTAGTCTCAGATTGGTTAGAGTTAGTTGGGGGCATGTCCTAGCAACTCCTATTCAGTTAGAAGAATTTCAGACATAGACTAGTTTCAGCAGTTGTTAGTATTGTTTTTTTTATCAGCACTAAACTATTTATATATTCAGACTTTTGGGTTCTTCCTCCTTTTCAGATAATGATTGTTTTATCTTCCGCACAATGCATTCTTTAATCTGATTTGTATAGATATTTTATACCATGGGTTAGCTTGGGGTCACTTGTGACACTAAGCACCATGTCGCGTCTAGTGGGTAGCTTCGGGGCATGACAAACTTTATATCAGAGCATAAGATTTAAGTTTCCTAGGATATCTGAAAGCCGCGTCGAGTAGAGTCTTCTTCATGGGTGTGAAACGCTCCACACTTATGGGGGAAAGCTATGAGACGTCATTAGGAATAACTTGCCTTCTTTCTTTTCCAGCTCATGCTATAGAGTGTGAACTCTATTTAATCTCCTTTTATTCTAACTCATGCTCTTCGCATTTCAGAAAAATGCCTCCCAGAAAAGCTAATGCTAGAAATCAGCCTGCAGCTCCAGCAGACCCATTGAACGAGTAGGTTACGCATGCCAAATTCAGGGCTTCTTTTCAAGTGCTTTCTTAGGCCATGACCACCCAGGTAAATCAGCAGGCTGCGACACCAGCTCTGCCTCAGGTTAATATTGTTGCAGCCAGAATACGGGACTTCATTTGGATGAACCCTCTAGAGTTTCATGGGTCAAAGATAGAAGATGATCCCCAAGAGTTCTTAGGGGATGTTCAAAAAGTGACAAGCATTATGGGTGTCACCCCAGTCGAGGGTGCAGACTTGGCCGCTTATCAACTAAAAGGAGTGGCCTACACTTGGTACCAGCAATGGAAGGAATCCCATTATGCAAATGCAGGACCAGTGACTTGGGATCTTTTCAAGACTGCTTTTCTGGACCGGTTCTTCCCACTAGAGCTCAGGGAAGCCAAGGTTCAGGAGTTCATCAACCTGAAGCCGAATGACATAAGTGTAAGGGATTATGCTTTGAAGTTCACTCAGTTATCCAAGCATGCTCTGGCAATGGTAGCTGACTCTAGAGCTCATATGAGCAAGTTTATGTCTGGAGTGTCTGATGATGTGGTCAAGGAATGCAAGACGGCCATGCTCATTCAGGAGATGGACTTGTCTAGGTTAGTTACTTATGCTCAACAGATTAAGGAAAGGGGAGGAATGCAAAGAGGGCTAGGACAAGTGATTATAGCCACTATCAGCAGAGGTCAGAGGGTGGCAACCACTCTCAATATCGCCAGAAAAATTCAACTCCTGCTCCATCTTCTGCTAGTTCCCCAATGCCAAAGTTCAAGAAGGATCAACGGGATAGAGCGTCTGTCTCTAAGTCTTAAGGTACGGTTACTAGTGGGCGCACTAACCCAGTGTGTAGAAAGTGTGGTAGAAACCACCATGGTGAGTGCATGGCAGGTAATAGAAATTGCTTCAGGTGTGGTAAACCAGGCCATATGATGAGGGATTGTCCAACAGCTTCTCAAAAGGGTAAGGATGTTCACCCACAAACTCATACTGGTTTTACAGCAGCTACGGCAGGTCGCCCCACTCAATAGAGTGCCTTGTCTGGAATAGGTGTTGGTATGTTCCAGAAGAGACTATATGCACTTCAGGCTCTACAGGACCAGGAGGATTCTCCTGATGTGGTCATAGGTACATTACGAGTCTTTAATACCGATGTTTACGCATTGTTAGATCCAGGGGCTATGCTTTCATTTCTAACTCCTTATATAGCAGTAAATTTCGATGTCAGACCAGAAATTCTCCCGGAACCCTTCTCAGTCTCTACTCCAGTTGGTGACCCAGTTATAGCTAGACGGGTATACTAAAATTGCCCTATCACAGTTTTCTAGAAAGTCACATTAGTAGATCTTGTAGAGTTAGAAATGGTAGATTTTGATATAATTCTAGGAATAGATTGGTTACATTCTCATTATGCGTCAGTCAATTGTAGAACAAAAATCATTAAGTTTTAGTTTCCTGATGAGCCAGTCTTAGAGTGGAAGGGTAGTAACTCAGTGCCTGCAGGTCAGTTTATCTCTTACCTTAAGGCCAGAAAATAATTTCCAAAGGATATATTTATCATCTTGTTTGGGTTAAGGATTTAAGATCTGAGGCCCCAACTCTTGAGTCAGTCCAGTAGTGAATGAGTTTCCAGAAGTGTTCCTAGAAGATCTCCCTGAAGTTCCTCACAAAAGGGAAATCGACTTCGGAATAGATCTTCTTCCAGATACCAAGCCTATTTTGATTCCTTCTTATAGAATAGCTCCAGCTTAGCTAAAGGAATTGAAAGAACAGTTGAAAGACCTTCTGGATAAGGGATTCATCAGACCTAGCATCTCTCCATGGGGTGCTCCAGTGTTGTTGGTGCATAAGAAGGATGGTTCTCTCAGGATATGCATTGACTATTGTAAGTTGAACAAAGTCACAATCAAGAAAAAATATCCTATCCCCAGGATTGATGGCTTGTTTGACTAGCTTCAGGGTGCTAGTTGTTTTTCTAAGATAGACCTCAGATCTGGCTATCATCAGCTCAGAGTCAGAGGTAGTGACATCCCAAAGACAACATTCAGGACTCGGTATGGTCACTATGAATTTGTAGTTATGTCTTTTGGACTAACCAATGTTGTTGCAGTTTTCATGGACTTAATAAACAGGGTGTTCAAGCAGTACTTGGACTTGTTCGTTAATGTATTCAATGATGATATCCTTGATTATTCTTGGAATGAGGAGGAGCATGCGACTCATCTGAGGGTTGTTCTGTAAACTCTCAAAGATCGCCAGTTATTCGCTAAGTTCAGCAGGTGTGATTTCTGGTTATAGTTTGTTGCTTTCCTTAGTCATGTGGTATCCAGAGAAGGGATTCATGTTGATTCCCAGAAAAATTGAGGCAATAAAGCACTGGCCTAGACCTACCTCTCCGACTGACATTAGAAGTTCCTTGGGTTTGGCCGATTACTACCGGAGATTTGTTGAAGTATTTTCATCCATAGCTGCCCCATTGACCAAGTTGACTCAGAAAAAGGTCAAGTTTTAGTGGTCAGATGAGTGTGTGAAGAGTCTCTTAGAACTGAAAACCAGGTTGACTACAGCTAATGTCTTGACTCTACCAAAGGGTTCAGAAGGTTATGTGGTTAATTGCGATGCATCCAGAGTCGGCATGGGTTATTTTTTGATGCAGTAGGGTAAGGTCATAGCTTATTCTTCCAGACATCTTAAGGTCCATGAAAATAATTACCCGACTCATGATCTCGAGCTTGTACTGGTTGTGTTTGCCCTAAAGATCTGGAGACACTATTTATATGGTGTTCATGTTGATGTCTTCAGAAATTATAAGAGCCTCCAGTATGTGTTCACCCAGAAAGATTTAAATCTTCGTAAGAGGAGATGGCTTGAGTTCTTCAAGGATTATGATATGAATGTGCTCCACCATCAGTGTAAGGCTAATATAGTGGCTGATTCCCTCAGCAGGCTGTCCATGGGTAGTGTGTCACATATTCAGAAAGAGAAGAAAGAATTAGCCAGAGATGTTCATTGGCTTGCTCGCTTAGGAGTTTGCCTTATGGACACGTCAGAGGGTGGTGTGATAGTCCAGAATGGATCGGAATCTTCTTCGATAGTGGAGGTTAAAGAGAAATAGGATAGTGACCCTATATTGCTTCAGCTAAAGGGTGCAGTCCATCAGCAGAGAGTAGAGGTTTTCTCCCAAGAGGGAGATGGTGTGCTTCATTATCAGAGTCGCTTATGTGTTCCTAAGATGGGTAAGTTGAGGCAGCAGATCCTTACAGAAGCCCATAATTCTAGATATTCTATTCATCTGGGTGCCACTAAGATGTAGCGTGATCTACGGGAAGTCTATTGGTGGAACAACATGAAGAGGGACATCACAGATTTTGTGGCTAAGTGTCCCAACTGTAAGCAGGTGAAGGTAGAACATCAGAAACTAGGAGATGTGACTCAGGAGATTAGCATTCCTACTTGAAAGTGGGAAGTGGTTAACATGGATTTCATTGCGGGTTTACCTCGTACTCGCAGGCAGCATGAATCTATTTGGGTGATAGTGGACAGGGTTACTAAGTTATCTTACTTCTTGGCAGTCAAGACTACAGATTCAGTGGAGGATTATGCCAGAATCTACATCAATGAGATAGTCAGGTTGCATGGGGTTCCCTTGTCTATCATCTCAGATAGAGTTCCTTAGTTTACGTCTCATTTCTGGAGATCATTTTAGAAATGTCTTGGTACTCAGGTGAATCTTAGTATAACATTTCAGCCACAGACAGATGGTCAGGCAGAACATACCATTCAGACCTTAGAGAATATATTGAGAGCTTGTGTGATTGACTTCAAGGGTAGTTGGGATGATCACCTGCCTCTCATAGAGTTCTCCTACAATAACAGCTTCTAATCTAGCATCCAGATGGCCCCATATGAGGCACTCTATGGGTGTAGAGGTAGATCACTTGTTGTCTGGTTCCAAGTAGGTGAAGCAGCCTTGATTGGGCCAGATTCAGTTCATAAGGCTATGGAGAAATTTTAGCTCATTAGAGATAGACTAAAAATAGCTCAGAGTCGTCAGAAGTCCTATGCAGATGTTAGTAGAAGAGACTTAGAGTTCAAAATTGATGATTGGATTTTCCTGAAAGTATCACCTATGAAGGGAGTGATGAGATTTGGCAAGAAAGGGAAGCTTAGTCCCAGGTTTGTAGGTCCTTACAAAATCCTGAAAAGGGTTGGTAATGTGGCTTATGAGTTAGAGTTGCCAGCAGAACTAGCAGTGGTTCATCCAGTCTTTCACATTTCCTTGTTGAAGAAGTGTGTGCGTGATCCGGCATCGATAGTACCTTTAGAGAGTGTGGATATGATGGATAGCCTTACCTATGAGGAGGTTTCAGTTGAGATTCTTGACCGTCAAGTTTGTAGGTTGTGAAACAAAGAAGTCACTTTAGTTAAAGTTTTGTAGAGGAATCAGTCCGTAGAGGGGGCTGCTTGGGAAGCAGAAGCAGTTATGATTTCCCTCCGATTTAGTTTCAGCTTGAGGTAATAGTTCCTCTCCAATCTCTCAGTTTACTCGTGTGTAATTCAGTCTTAGTACCTTGTTCCATCAGTTATACTTACATTTCAGCATGTTTGCATGTTCATGGAACTCAGTACAGTTAGATATCAGTTTCTAGTACTCAATTGGAGGGGATTATAGCTCTTTCCCTCCATCCTCGGCTTGTTTAGTCTTCATTCGAGGAAGAATGATCCTAAGGGGGAGATATTGTAATACCCCAGAACTTCCATGCCCATACTAAGCTCAGAAATACAGTAGAAAATAAAATTTTCAGAAAAATACAAGTTTCCAGGAACCACAGTTCAAGACCACGGACCGTAGTTTTGAACCACGGCCCGTCATCTTAAACCGTAGTCCCAAATCTAGTAGGCCCCCAGTTCAAGTCTTAGGAAACACGAGTCAGACCATGCACCATAGTTTGGAATCACGATCCATCCTGTCACTCGTTGTTTTCCTTAATCATAGGACCATCAGTCCAGGGCTCAGGGACCACGAGTCAGACCACGAGACGTAGACCAGGACCACGGATCATCATGTTGGCCCATGGAACCAGAACCTCAGATACCCTTAGGCCTTGTCCCAGGTTTCATGAGTCACATGACGAACCATCATCCAGGAGTATGATCTGTCTTATATAGTCGTAGTTCCTGAGACCAGAGAACTCTTAAAACTCCTAGGTAGGATCACGACTCAGTTGATGGTCCGTCGTCTAGGAGTACGGTCCATTATTTTGAGTCCTGATCCCTGAGTTGTGATTTTCTACAGAATTTCTTTTAACTTCCCCAGGGGTATTCTGGACTTTTCCTACCTCTTGTAAGGCCTAAACTATGATGTTTTGACTACTATAAGCCTAGTTAATTAGTCACAACCTACCCAAAACATCCATTCTCCTTAATATTTCAACCTTAGAAAGAAAATAAGAGAAAGAGGCGATCGTTTTCTCCCAAGAACAAGCAGAGGTCTTCATCAAGTTCAGCCCTAAAAATCAAAGGATTTCTCCGTAGATTTCTTCGCCAGGTAGGTGGGATTTCACTAGTGGGTTCCTTTCACCCATTAGGTCCCTAGATTCCAGTCAGTCTTCAGTTTTCTCCATGAATTGTTCAGACCTAGGGTTCCAAAATCTTAGGGAATTATTGAGATTCAGTTCCTACAACCTCTATGGTATTGACTAAATGTTTCTTGGAGAATTAGTATAGTTCTATATACAATGTTCTGAAACCCTAGTTTGTATACTTATGGTACTTCATGAATTTAGCTTACTAGGTAGATTAGTTTTATGCTCATGCATCAGAATTTGAATCCCATATCCCTCAGTATTTTTATGTTGCATTCTCAGTTGATTTCCAGTATTTTGAGCTATCGATCATTTTAGTACATTGGTTCTTATATTCAGTTGGGACTAGACTTAGTATCGAGCGGATGAGGGGATGAAGGTTTAGCTATCATTTTAGGCTAAGACCTTTAGTAGCAGTCCCCAAGTCCCAGAACTACAGCGCCACCATAGGTATTGAAGGAGTCAGCTATCATACTAGGTTGCACCTCCTCATCCCTTGTGGACATCAGTAGTGGATCCACGTCAGAATTGTTAGTACCCTTGGCAAGGTATGAACACCCTTCTATCCAGGGTTATAGTTTAGCCCCACAGTTAGCTCAGCTTAGGGTATGTCGGTTAATAGTAGCTCCCACAGTCATACTCACGTTGCATTGACCATTTATCCAGTATTTACTTCATTATTTAGTTCAACATGTTTTATCATTATGATTTATAATTGGTCATTACATCCAACTTAGCTCTCAGTTATGTTCTAGTATATCTATTTCTATGCTCAATTATTATGTTGTTCAGCTTAGCCTATATCCCTCATGCTCAGTACATTCAAAGTACTGATGCATTATTTTGTGCTACATCATTCTATGATGTAGGTTCAGGCGCTCAACATCCAGACCGTGCTTAGTTTGACTTCCAGTCCCTACTCAGCAATTCAGTGGTGATTCCTCATTAGTTCGATGACGATAGTATGGGGCCTCCACTTCTCAGCCTACCCAAATAGCTCAAAAAGCCTTGAAACCTTATGGATTAGTAAATATTTACAACTAAGCTATTCTAGTAAAGGAAGAAAAAATTATAAACCTTCAAATTTTTGAAACAATGGGTTTCCTCCCATCAAGCGCATAATTTAACGTCGCGACACGATGCAAGTTACCTCACCATCTAGATCTCCACTTTGAAGATTTGAACCTTCAATCAAATTTGAATCAAACTTCTGATGACAATCACGAGGTGAAGGTGAGAACATGAGAAGGCCACTTTCTTAGTGTCGCATTTTGCACTTTTTCGCCTTCAAGTGAGGAAGGTGGTTTTGCCTTTTATCCACGACAAACTTAAAACTGGATAAACCTCGATTCACCCTCTTTCCAAGGTTTTCCAAAAGCTTGATTACTTTGACTTTCTTCCATTCAACAAAACTTAAGGTTGAAAAGTTGTTGGAGTGAGATTTGGGCGTATCCACTCTCAAATTTGTCTCATTCATAGCATCCTCACTTTTGAATGAACTAGAGTATTTCAAGATGGAACATTGGATTTTTCCTAGCAACTCTAGTATCATTCGCTTGGTCTCAGCATAATGATTTATGTATAGATGGGTGGTTGCAACAACACCTTCAATTCATGAGCATTCCTTGTGACCTCCTCTTTAATAGGGAAAAACTACTATCCATAATCATGCACTTTTCAACACAAGCATTCATATAGGTATCCAAATTTTGGATAGCAATTTCAAATAACCCTTCTTTTTGACCTCTCTTGGCATGCCATTTCAACAATATCTTGAAACTTAGTAGCATTCTTCCATGTTGTTCCCCATTGGCTTCAAGTTGGTGAGCTTGATTTAACACCCATTCTTGGTTCACAATCTCACCTAATTCAAGTTTTTCCTCTTGTTGGGGTTCAAGAAGTACCGGTATGAACTCACTCTCAAGTGATTCCATATTTTGCAAATCTTCATCATCATCCCCAGAGTGAATTTTTTTGAGCCCAATGTTTGAGACATGTTCATGTCTTCAGCTTAGAAGTTTTTCTTCATCAATTTGACCAAGAGAAGTGGGAAAATCTTCCATGAATTGTGTGGCCTGATTTCTCTCTTCTTCTTCCTTAGCTCTCCTTTCCATAAAGCCTTGGTTTATGGATTTCACACTCTCCCCTAGTATGTTTACTGAGGCTAAGAGGGTTTGGAGCTTTGCGTGTATACCTTTTGGGTAGGCATTGCATTCCTATCTTGCTAAGGCATGATTCATCTTAATATCACAAGCACCACTAGCACCATTGTTAGCATAATAGAGGGGAGGAGGATGGTCATCATTAGGGAAATGGCTCCAATATCCACCTCGACCATAACACAAATAGCAATTACTCCCATCATAGGAGCGAGAAGGTGAATACCTCTCTCTACTAGGACTAATTTTACACCTTTGCCTAAAGTAGGGTCCTCCATAATAATAACAATACTCAGGAATATAAATTGGGTTGCGATAACCAACACTTCTAACATTCTGAGATCCCATGGAACCAATTATAAAAATAAAACTAAACAAAATAAAAATAAATATTCACAAATTTGAACTAGAGTAAGTAAACTCAAATTCTAATCTAACTCAATGCGCCAAATTATCCCCCAGCAATGACACTATTTTTGATAACGCTCAAATGTACTCTCCAAGATGAAGGTATTGGTGATTGTTAAGCAAAACAAAATTTATATTACCCGATGGGAGTTGGGGTCGATCCCACAGTGAATAATGTAATCGTGATTGAGCTAACAAAGAATACAAGGAACTTATTGGAGTTCAAAGAGCAAAAAGGAAAGATAACAATAGGGGGTTTTAAACTAAAACAAAGGATAAAAGAAAATCAAATAAAAAGATAGATTTGATGAATGGATTTCACCTTGCTTTCACCAAGCAAGGGTAACAAGGGAGAATTGAGAATGGGAATTCAATTCACAAGACTTGCACCTAATTAACACATAGGTAGCCTTGATTACGAGTATGCTCAACCATCTTTCGACTTATCAAGCATATATCTTGTGGGTCCTCTCGAACCTTCACAAGTGGTAATAAACCAACCAATTTAACTTGGGTTAGTTAGGCTATCTCTAACCCCATCTCTTATATGGGAGTTTCCGATAATCAAACCATCAGTACCCTTGATCTAGAGTAGAAACCCCAAATTTCCACTATTGAACATTCACCGAATTGAAGAACTCCTCTCACAAACAAGAACACAATTTGTAAGCTAAGTCAATGTTTGCAACCATTAACTATATGGTTAAAGCATGAAAGATTCAATATACCCAGACAATTTAATAATGAGAAAGCACAAGATAAGAATTCAAATACCCAAATTAAGTATTATCTCTTATGCAAAACCCAAATCTCAATTCAATAATTACTCCTACAAATTATCAATTAAGAACAAGAGTTAAAGAATGGAATGTAAGATTTTATAATAGAATCATCCAATTCTTTACTCCAATGGTGTAGGTTGATGAACTTTCTCTTTAAGCTTGCCAAAAGTTGTGAAAGTTGGCAAAGATGCCTTCCAAGGTAGCTCAGAAGTGTTTTATGTGAGCTGGGGTTTCCAAAAGTGTGAAATAACCAATTGGGACCTGACTGGAATCCGTCAGCCGCACCTGCAGAACATTGACTGCACGTGTGTGACAATTTAGGAGATTTTCTATTGCAGGGACAGGGCCACTGTGGCGGCATCAATAGCACAGGTGGCACCTGTATCAGTATAACATGCAAGTTGCTGGTGCTCTGTTTTCTCCGCAGATGCACGGGTGTAGGGGCAGTTGACCTGGGCACTTCAGTTGTGTCTTCTCCGTTTTTCTCCAATTTTGTCCCTTTTGTTCCACTTGTTCCAAATATCCGCAGAAATATGAATCACTTGAAATATAACCAAAATATGCCATAAGTGGTCCCATATCATCATTAGAAGACACAAAAGCATAAGAAAAGAAATATAGATAAGTCGTAAATCCAGCACTTATCACACAACAATGCATTAGAGGAGTCCCAAATGACATGGCATTCCCTCTGCCTTGTTTGGATAATGCGACACGCCATCTGTTGCCCTGTGCATTAAATTAGTGTATTTCAATGTTGGTTTTTCTATTCTAATTTTTGTAAGAGAAATTTCATTCCACGGCTTTTAAAAGCCCTACAAGTACATCCTAAACCCAATTATTGTGGATATTTGTGACACCCCGTACCTTTCAAAACCTATATGACTAAGTTAATATCGACGAAGGTACTTAAGCTCAAGATTGTGAAGGGGTACTTTGGCCTAGAATTTGAAATGATCAAATGTATATACGTGTTAAGTTAAAGTATAAGGATGAGGGTTTTGAAAATGAGATAAAACAAGTGAGGTGCTTGCCCGACTTATCTAAGCTCTTAGGTGACAAGTAGGTGCATCACCTACCTACGTTAACGAACTAAGTTCTGAGGGACGATTACGGGCAGCAACACCATGGACTATTATACCTAATGGTAGATGAATCTTGAAGTTGTCCCATCAAAGCACCACCAAATCTGGCTCAAACAACTACAAAATGTAGCCACCAATATTGACCACATTTTGACCCAAGAGAAGCCCAAAATCAGCCACAAACTTAACCCTTTTGAGGCCCAAGAAAAGGATAATTTTGTCCCAATTTTCTTGACCCATTTTGGCCCAAATATACTCAAAAAGTTCGGCCAAAAAGTTCCCTTTATACAGACTCTTTGTTGATCAATATTGATCACAAAAAGCTGGAAAATTCTCTCTTATCCTCTTTCATTCTGGCATCCCCTTTCTTCCTATAGGGTTCTAAGAAGATCAAGATTTATTTAAGATTAAGGTGATTTAAACAACTTATTATCTTGGTACTAATCTACTACATATAGCTAGGATATCCTATGGTAAGAAAGACATGAACTATGGCAGCCCCTTTCTTAAGATTGAACACATAGAAATTATGTACGAATTAAGAGATTTCTTCTTCTCTTGTTGGTGTATGTGTAGGGGGTACTTAAGCTTTTCAAGGCATCAATAAAAAGAGGATAAAAACACCCCTTCATGTGTGGTAAGTACTCTGCCCATAATCATATTTTTGGATTGAAGTTCGGATGGACAATTGTTGTTGAATTGTTGTTAAGAACTCACTGGACGGCGATCGGAAGCCGTGGGTTCAATGTGTTGCTATTGTATTTCGGTATGGTGAGTTGTGTAAGGGATGTTTGATGTGTTTTGTATGGTTGGAGGCTGTAAGTTGGTGTGTGTGTGATGTGTATTAGAATGGGGTATAAAGGTGTGACAATACACCCTTTTATTAATGCCAATACGTAAATCTGCCTGGGAAATATTTAGCTACTAGATAATATTAGCTTCATTATACCCTTGTGTTGTAGATTAAATTAATAAAGGAAATTCCAAGTTGTGGTAAGCGCAATCTTTGAAAGGAACAATGTATGTTAAGGCTTCTTTATTCCTTATCGGCATGAATCTAGAAATGGAACTCTAAATCTCCAAAAGAGGAATTTGAGTATTCTGTTATAAGAGAGATGATTTGGTAACTTAACAAGTCTTAAAGAACTAAGTGATATATTATGGTGATTCAAGTCGCCTTCTTATAAAAAATCTGATTCTTTTTGCACAAAACATAAGTAATCCTTTTGTCGAGTTTCCGCTTTGTATTGTGATCCCTAATCAAGATTTAGAAAGTATAAAAGGAAGGTTAGAAAGTCAAATCCCTATTCATATGTGTTTGGTAATTTGAGTTTAACATCTAGTAAGTCAAGGTAGAAGTTATCTAAATGAACCTCTATAACTAACAAGAGTAGCTTTAAAGGTCAATCTAGTAATACACTTATTACGCGTGGATTGCGTGTTAGTGTGCACCGAGGTGCTACTGTCATATTGAGTCTATTATATATATAGTGTGCACCAAGGTGCTACTACCATATTGAGGCAATTATAAATATAGTGTGTGGCGAGGTGCTACTTCCATATGAAGGCCATTATATACCGGGTGCGCTGAGGCGTTATTGTGGTTCAGCATGGGTTATAAAGAGTGAGTGTCGGTGTGAGTTAATACATGTGTTGTGTTCTAAAAATAATAAAGGAGAAAAGAGCTTAACGAGTCTAACCAATTACAGTTTACAAGTTTCATATTATATCTTGTTCATATTTACTACTTGCGACTTGCTTTTATGTTTCTACCTTACATGCCAGTACATTATTATCGTACTGAAGTCCCCATTTCCTGGAGGCACTACATTCATGCCGTAGGTCCAGACAAAAACCCATACAGACCTCTTCAGTAGGAGTTGCAGAGTTCAGCCATTTTGGTAAGCTCCATTCTTCCTGGAGCTGACGAGTCAGAGGTCTAGCTTATATTTTGACAAGGTTATGTATATGTATAGTTTATGGATAGTCCAGGGCAATGTCCTCGATATGAGATGTTTTACTTACTCCTAGAGGCTTGTAGACGTGTATATGTATATCCAAAGAATTAACTTACGTCTCCCTTCTTCATTGATTTGGGGGGAAAGGAACCGTCTACCAGTTGGGAAGCTAGACATCAAGTAAGTGGTTTGATGAGGATAACTAAGTCAGTGTTGGGTATGGCCTTGTCGGCCTTGTTATTAGCTATCTACTATGATAATAGCCTTGTCGACCTTGAGTTGTTTACCTACTATTGAGCTTTCAGTGTTTCAAATTTCTCTTCTGAGAGACCTTGTCGGTCTCAGACCCCCAGCAGGTTCAATAGATATACACTCTATTTTGGCACCCTTGGACTTTTGGGGCTCTAGGTGTCGGTCATGCCTCCCATGGTTTGGGGCGTGACAAACTTGGTAACAGAGCACGTCAAATCCCAGGGAGTCTACAAGTCGTGTCTAGTAGAGTCTTGCTTATGGGTGTATGTGCACCATAACTATAATCATGAAGCTATGGAACATTTAGGAATCATTATCCTTCTTTTATCTGCTAGATCGTGCAACAGAGCGAGGTCATAAGATATCTGAAGTCTAATTTATGTTTTTCTATTCCTTGTTTACATAAATGCATGTGACCATACAAATGACTAGCTGACAAGTCGGCACGAATGCGAGGGAAGGTACTAGTCATTCCCCGCCTGTCCAGATGGATAGATTGGAAGCTCAGAGTGAATCACCGATACCAAAGATCCCAGTTTATCCAGTACCTGATGAGACTAGAGGGGATCCAGCACCCCTGACCCCACCTGCTCCAGTGGAATTTGAGATAGCTAGAGATGACCCAGCACCTATAGCTCCTCCACCTGAAGCAGAGAAACAGGACATTAGGAGTGCTGTTCGATTATTTACCCAGTTAGTAGCCACACCACAACAACAAATAGGGGAATCAGCAAGTGCTAGGTCAGGTGGCTCAGAAAGTTCTAGGGCTCGAGAGTTTATCAGCCTAAGTCCTCTTATACTTATAGGCCTTGACCCACGTGAGGATCCTCAGGATTTTATTGATCAGACTTATCGGGTACTTCGAGTCATGCATGCAACAGTAGTGGAGGTAGTGGAGTTTGCATCTTTCAGGTTACGAGATGTAGCCATTTTGTGGTTCGAGGCTTGGGATCGGTCTAGGGGATCAAATGCACCCCGAGCTGAATGGGAGGATTTTTCAGAGGCCTTCTTAGCTCACTATATTCCACAGGAGGTTCGAAAGGCCAGACTTGATCAATTTCTAGACCTTAGGTAGGGCAATATGAGTGCTCGACAGTACAGCCTCAAGTTTAATTCATTAGCCAAGTATGCCCCCGATATTGTGAGTACGATGCGATCTAGAGTTCATTGATATGTGTGTGGCCTTAAGGATGAATTGATTAAGGGATTAACAATTGCAGCCACACAAGAGGATATGAATATTTCTAAGATACAAGCTATTGCTCAGACTGTAGAGGGTCTTAAAGTACAAATTGGAGATAACCAAGGCCGAGAAAGGGATCAGAATAAGAGGGCTAGATCTATTGGGTTATATGGAGAGCCACGAGGTAATGTTAGGCCATATTTTAATAGGCGATCACCCAACCCTACTAGTGGTTCCCCATATCAGTTGCAAAGACAGAGGTATGATCATTTTTCTCAGCCGGGACCAGGCCACAGTTCAGGTGCATCCAGTTCCTATCGCCAGGGGCATTCAGGTCAGATGAGGCCACCTTTGCCACCTTGTGTTCAGTGTGGTAGGAAGCATTCTGGGATATGTCGCCTGGGTTCAGATACTTGTTATTCGTGTGGGCATCCTGGTCACTTTATGCGAGACTGTCCAAGTAGAGGTAGGGGTGAGATGTCCTAGCCTACAAGGTCGATAGCAGCTTCTTCATCTACTATTCGTCCCTCTAGGATAGGTCCACAGGCTACACCAGGTCATGGTAGAGGTATAAGAGGTGGAGGAGCATCCAGTTCAGGCGGTGGTCAGAACCGCACTTATGCTCTGGCCGGTCGCCAGGACTTGGAATCGTCACCTGATGTTGTTACAGGTACATTGAGTATTTTTACTCATGCTATTTATGCACTTATAGATCCTGGCTCTACTCTTTCATATGTTACTCCACTCGTTGCTGGTAAGTTTGGGGCAGGCCCTGAGTCATTACCTAGACCCTTTGTTGTATCTACGCCGGTTGGTGAAAATATTATAGCTAGACGAGTTTATTGAGATTGTGCAGTGTGGATTTATGATTGTCTCACTTCAGCTAATATAATTGAATTAGATATGATTGAATTCGATGTAATTATGGGTATGACTTGTTAGCTTCATGTTATGCTAATATTGATTGTAGAACTAAGGTTGTCAAATTCCATTTTCCGGAAGAGACAATCCTGGAGTGGAAAGGTAATGCTGCCACGCCAAGGGATAGGTTTATTTCCTACCTTAAGACCTAGAAAATGATTTCTAAAGGCTATATCTATCATTTATTCCGAGTAAGAAGCATAGAGAATGGACCAGCGACTCTTTAATTGGTTCCCGTGGTGAGTCAGTTTCTAGATGTATTCCCGAATGAGCTTCCAGGAATCACTCCAGAAAGGGAAATTGAGTTTGCCATTGACCTACTCCCAAATACTTAGCCAATATCAATTTCCCCTTATAGGATGGCTCCTACATAATTAAGAGAGTTAACGGAACAATTAAAGGATATACTAGAAAAAAGTTTCATTAGGCTTAGTACATCGCCATATGGCGCATCAGTTTGGTTTGTTCGTAAGAAGGATGGGTCCTTGAGAATGTGTATCGATTATCGACAGCTGAACAAAGTTACAATCAAGAATAAGTATCTGCTTCCAAGGATTGATGACCTTTTTCATCAGTTGCATGGTGCCAAATATTTTTCAAAGATTGACTTGCGGTCGGGGTATCACCAGTTGCATGTTAAAAGAGTAGATATTCCGAAGACAGCCTTTAGGACCAGGTATGGCCACTTCGAGTTTCTAGTAATGTCTTTTGGGCTTACTAATGCCCCAGTAGCTTTTATGGACCTAATGAATCGGGTCTTCAAGACATTTCTAGATGTATTCGTGATCGTATTTATTTATGATATCATGATTTACTCACGGTATGAAATCGAACATACTGATCATCTACGTGCAGTATTGCAAACACTTCAGAATCATAAATTATATGCAAAGTTCTCCAAATGTGAGTTTTGGTTGACTTCGGTGGCTTTTCATGGCCATATAATTACAGACGAAGGTATTAGATTTGACGGCCAAAAGATTGAAGCAGTAAAGAATTGGCCAAGACCCTTAAATGCTACAGAGATCCGTAGTTTTTTGGGCTTAGCAGGTTATTATCTAAGGTTTGTGGAAGGATTTTCTTCTATCTCTGCACCATTGACAAAGTTGACTAATAAAGCCGCCAAGTTCTAGTGGTCGGAGGCATGTGAGCAGAGTTTTTAGGAGTTGAAGGACAGGCTTACTTCAGCGCCTGTCTTAACTCTGCCAGAGGGCACAGAAGGTTATGTTGTTTATTGTGATGCTTCAAGGATTGGGTTGGGCTACGTTTTAATACAACATGGTAAAGTTATTGCCTATGCCTCGAGACAGCTAAGAAAGAACGAACAAAATTACCCTACTCACGATCTTGAATTGGAAGCAGTTATATTTGCCTTGAAAATTTGGCGCCATTACTTGTTTGGAGTCCATGTAGATGTGTTTACATACCACAAAAGTCTACAGTATTTATTCAAACAGAAGGATTTAAACCTAAGGCAAAGAAGGTGTCTAGAGTTACTAAAGCATTATGATGTAGATATTTTGTACCATCCAGGTAAGGCCAATGTAGTGGCCGATGCACTTAGCCGCAAATCCATGGGAAGCTTGAGCCACGTAGAAAATAGAAAGATTGAGATAACAAGAGAACTACATCAATTAGCTAATTTGCAGGTTCAACTAATAGACTAAGGTAATGGGGGAGTTTTTATTCAAAGCACAGCGGAATCCTCACTTATAACAGATGTAAAGGAATGACAATATGATGATCCGGAGTTAGTAAGATACAGGGAGGGAATTCCACAACAGAAGCAACCACTAATAGAGATTAAGGAAGATGGGGTTCTGAGATATCAAGGTCGTCTATGTGTACCTAACATCGGGGAGCTTCGAGAGAAAATTTTGGCAGAAGTCCACTATTCCCGCTATTCAATCCATCCAGGAGCGACGAAGATGTATCATAATCTTTGACAGATTTATTGGTGGAATAATATGAAGAGAAATATTGCAGAGTTTATAGCCCAATGCCCAAATTGTCAACAGGTAAAAATTGAACACCAGAGACCTGGAGGTCTAACTCAAAGTATAGTGATACCTACCTGGAAATGGGAGGTGATCAACATGGACTTTATTACAGGCTTACTCCGTACTTATTGGAAGTATGATTCCATATGGGTGATTATAGATAGACATACAAAATCAGCTCACTTTTTGCTAGTTAGGACAACTTACATTGGTGAAGATTATGCCAAGTTGTATATTAGTGAAATAGTTCGACTTCATGGTGTCCCAATTTCTATCATTTCAAATAGGGGTGCTCAGTTTACGGCAAATTTCTGGAGGTCTTTCCAGAAAGTCTTAGGTACTCAAATAAGTCTCAGCACAACTTTTCATCCACAGACAGATGGACAAGCTGAATGCACTATTCAAACACTCGAAGATATGCTACGAGCTTGTGTACTAGATTTTAAAGGGGGTTGGGATGACTGTTTGCCACTAATTGAGTTTGCTTATAATAATAGCTTCCATGCAAGCATTCAAATGGCTCCTTATGAGGATTTATATGGACGATAGTGTAGATCACTGATTGGATGGTTTGAAATTGGAGAAGCAGGATTATTAGGGCCAGACCTAGTTAATCAGGCAATGGAGAAGGTGAAGTTAATCCGAGAAATATTACTAACAGCCCAGAGTAGGCAGAAATCATATGCAGATGTGCAATGTCAGGATTTGGAATTTAATATTAGTGATTGGGTTTTCCTAAAGGTTTCGCCCATGAAAGACGTTATGCGATTTGGTAAAAAGGGAAAGCTTAGTCCAAGATATATTAGACCATACAGGATCATTCGGAGGGTAGGAAAAGTGGCATATGAGCTAGATTTACCCACATAATTAGAGACAGTCCATCATGTATTTCATGTATCGATGCTATAAAGGTGCATAGGAGATCCTTCACGTATTATGCCTATCAAAGATGTTCAACTTTTTGAAGACTTATCCTATAAGGAAGTACCAATTTCTATCCTAGATCGTCAAGTTAGAAAGCTCATAACCAAAGAAGTAGCCTTAGTAAAGGTGTTATGGAGAAATAATAATGTCGAGGAAATAACGTGGGAAGCCGAGGAAGAAATGTGGAAAAAGTATCCCCAGTTATTTACAACCTAAGGATAGTATAGAGGTAAGTCATGTCCTTATGTTCGTGATATTCTTCCTATTGTGCAAATATGAACTGGTTTGAACATATGCAAAGGATTGCATTTAATTGTATATCATTGTATCGCCTTGTGAGACATTATGCTAGACTTTTGCTTAGTTTCAGGTTTTTGGATAGTCCCAATTATAAGGGAAACTCTGCCAAAATTTCTAGACATCCCAAAGGACTAGGGCTCTATACGCATTACCCTCATTCGAGGACGAATGATTATATGGGGGAAGGATGTGACACCCTGTACCTTTCAAAACCTACATGACTAAGTTAATATCGATGAAGGTACTTGAGCTCAAGATTGTGAAGGGGTACTTTGGCCTAGAATTTGAAATGGTCAAATGTATATAAGTGTTAAGTTAAAGTATAAGAATGAGGGTTTTGATAATGAGATAAAACAAGTGAGGTGCTTGCCCGACTTATCTAAGCTCTTAGGTGACAAGTAGGTGCATCACCTACCTACGTTAACGAACTAAGTTTCGAGGGCCGATTACGGGCAGCAACACCATGGACTATTATACCTAATGGTAGATCAAATGAAGCTTAAAGTTGGCCCATCAAAGCACTACCAAATCTGGCCCAAACAACTACAAAAAGTAGCCACCAATATTGACCACATTTTGACCCAAGAGAAGCCCAAAATCAGCCACAAACTTAACCCTTTTGAGGCCCAAGCAAAGGATAATTTTGGCCCAAGTTTCTTGACCCATTTTGGCCCAAATACACTCAAAAATTTTGGCAAAAAAGGTCCCTTTATACAGACCTTTTGTTGATCAATATTGATCACAAAAAGCTGGAAAATTCTCTTTTATCCTCTTTCATTTTGGCAGCCCCTTTATTCCTTTAGGGTTCTAAGAATATCAAGATTTATTCAAGATTAAGGTTAGTTAAATAACTTATTATCTTGGTACTAATCTACTACATATATCTAGGATATCCTATGGTAATAAAGACATGAACTATGGCAGCCCCTTTCTTAAGATTGAACACATAAAAATTGTGTAACAATTAAGAGATTTCTTCTTCTCTTGTTGGTGTATGTGTAGGGGGTACTTAAGATTTTCAAGGAATCAATAAAAAGAAGATAAAAACACCCCTTAAAGTGTGGTAAGTACTCTTCCCATAATCATATTTTTGGATTGAAGTTCGGATGGACAATTGTTGTTGAATTGTTGTTAAGAACTCACGGGACGGCGATCGGAAGCCGTGGGTTCAATGTGTTGCTATTGTATTTAGGTATGGTGAGTTGTGTAAGGGATGTTTGATGTGTTTTGTATGGTTGGAGGCACTAGGTTGGTGAGTGTGTGATGTGTATTGGAATGGGGGATAAAGGTGTGACGATACACCCTTTTATTAATGTCAATACGTAAATCTGCCCGGGAAATATTTAGCTATTGTATTGGAAAAGTTGCATCAGGTTTAAGAGCTAATATTAGCTTCATTATACCCTTGTGTTATATATTAACTTAATAAAGGAAAGTCCAAGTTGTGGTAAGCGCAATCTTCGTAAGGTACAAGGTATGTTAAGGCTTCTTTATTCCTTATCGGCATGAATCTAGAAATGGAACTCTAAATCTCCGAAAGAGGAATTTGAGTATTCTGTTATAAGAGAGATGATTTAGTAACTTAACAAGTCTTAAATAACTAAGTGATACATTATGGTGATTCAAGTCGCCTTCTTATAAAAAATCTGATTCTTTTTGCATGACACATAAGTAATCCTTTTGTCGAGTTTCCTCTTTGTATTGTGATCCCTAATCAAGCTTTACAAAGTATAAAAGGAAGGTTAGCAAGTAAAATCCCCATTCATATGTATTTAGTAAGTTGAGTCCAACATCTAGTAAGCCAAGGCTAAAGAAATAATCTAAATGAACCTCTATAACTAACAAGAGTAGCTTTGAAGGTCAATCTAGTAATACACTTATTACGCGTGGATTGCGTGTTAGTGTGCACCGAGGTACTACTGCCATATTGAGGCTATTATATACATAGTGTGCACCGAGGTGCTACTGCCATATTGAGGCCATATATACATAGTGTGTGCCGAGGTGCTACTGTCATATTGAGGCCATTATATACAGGGTGCACTGAGGTGCTATTGTGGTTCAGCGTGGGTTATAAAGAGTGAGTGGCGGTGTGAGTTAATGCATATGTTGTGTTCTAAAAATAATAAAGGAGAAAAGAGCTTAACGAGTCTAACCAATTACAGTTTACAAGTTTCATATTATATCTTGTTCAGATTTACTACTTGCGACTTGCTTTTATATTTCTACCTTACATGCCAGTACATTATTATTGTACTGATGTCCCTATTGCCTGGGGGCACTACATTCATGCCTGCAGGTCCAGAAAAAAACCCATACAGACCTCTTCAGTAGGAGTTGCAGAGTTCAGCCATTTTGGTAAGCTCCATTCTTCCTGGAGCTGATGAGTCAGAGGTCTAGCTTATATTTTGACAAAGTTATGTATATGTACAGTTTATGGATAGTAAGGGCCCTGTCCTAGATATGAGATGTTTTACTTACTCCTAGAGGCTTGTAGACGTGTATATTTATATACCAGTGTTGGGTATGGCCTTGTCGGCCTTGTTATTAGCTATCTACTATGATAATAGCCTTGTCGGCCTTGAGTTGTTTACCTACTATTGAGCTTTCAGTGTTTCAAATTGCTATTCTTAGAGACCTTGTCGGTCTCAGACCCCCAGCAGGTTCAATAGAGATACACTTTATTTTGGCATCCTCGGCCTTTTGGGGCTCCGGGTGTCGGTCATGCTTCCCATGGTTTGGGGCGTGACAATATTGACGCCTAAGAACATAGAGAAAGGTTGAAGAATAATATTTTTTGTAGGTTTTATTTCTTTCTTTCATTAATCATTAAAGTTATGATATTCATGATTTATTTAATTTGTAATCAATTTATGAGTAGCTAAACTTTTGTATCCATGGTTGTGTTATGAACATGAACGTTTGAGTTTGAATATCGTACCTTTACTTTGAATTTCCAAAATTAAGTTATTTACTTTTTCTTGAGCCTAATTATGATTCTCCAGCAAATTATCAAATATTATTTGTGGCACATAAGTTTTACTCAAAGGATGGAACTTGCATGCATAATGAGAAAAAATATTTCTTGGTTGTGAACCTTATAAGAAAAGGGGAATGATTTCCTAACGTGAATGGAAATATACTCGTTAGCCTTACTCAATTGATACAAATAATTAATCACATCCACTTCACTATCGACCAATGACCATAGAAATATAGGGATTAGGAATAATTAAATAGTTTTAGAGTTGTTGGAAAAATGCTCAATAAAGTAATATCAACCTGCAAGTAGCAACGTAGGACAATGATTAGGCGTACGATTGGATAACTCAACTGGATTGTCAAATTGCCATGACCCTAGATTCTTTTGTCCATTGAATTACATTAAAAAATTATAGAAAACCTTAAAACCCGAAACCATCTAGGTGGCAAAACCATTTGTTGAAAAAACATGGGCTATCAAAAACCGTGTAGTCAAAACCATGATTTGCCTAAAATCATGAGCTATTTATTTATCTGTGCAAAAAATATCTTCTCCGACTTATGTATTAACAGACTGTGTTAAAAACAATAAAAAATATATTTAATAACATTTAAAAAATGTGATTTGAACAAAGACAACTGATGATTTGATAAAAACGAAACAATATTCGTTTATATGCAAATTATTTCTGATAAAAAATAATAATAAATAAAATTAACTAAAATAATAAAAAATATAAAAAAAACTCAATATTATCAAATATGAGAATAATTATCAACAAATTGTGTTAACATTAAAGAAAAAAAATGTGAGAAAATTGTATTCTGTGCAATTTAACAAATAAAAGGTTAAAAAATATTAATTTGAAAAATATCAGGCCGAAATTGGGTGTCAACAACTGCCCCTCTTCGTTCAGAGATGATGAAAGAATCTTTGAACGAAGACATTGACGTGTAGCCAATTTTGGATCGACAAAGAAAAAGAATGACATATGCACAGAACAATGCCATATTTTGATAGAGCTTTAAAAATACTCTATGTCTGCTGGCAAAGTTGAATGATTTGGGGATACAAAATTATGTACATGTCTCGTTGAAAGGCGGACGACCTAACTTGAATAGATATGTCACTTTGAACAAGGTGACAACCCAACGTGTCTCATTGAAAGGTGGACAACCCAATTTGAATTTGACATGTCACTTTGAACGAGGTGACAACTCAACGTGTCTCATTGAAAGGAGGACGACCCAACTTGAATATGATGTCACTTTAAATGAGGTGACAACCCAATATGTCTCATTGAAAGGCGGACAACCCAATTTGAATTTGATATGTCACTTTGAATGAGGTGACAACCCAATATGTCTCATTGAAAGGCGGATAACCCAACTTGAATATGATGTCACTTTAAACAAGGTGACAACCCAATATGTCTCGTTGAAAGGCGGACAACCCAACTTGAATTTAATATGTCAGTTTGCGAGGTGACAACCCAACATGTCTCATTGAAAGGCGGACAACCCAACTTGAATTTGATATGTCACTTTGAACAAGGTGACAACCCAACATGTCTCATTGAAAGGCGGACGACCCAACTTGAATTTGATATGTCACTTTGAACAAGGTGACAACCCAATATGTTTCATTCAAAGGCGGACGACCCAACTTGAATATGATATGTCACTTTGAACGAGGTGACAACCCAACATGTCTCGTTGAAAGGCGGATGACCCAATTTGAATTTGATATGTCACTTTGAACGAGGTGACAACCTAACGTGTCTCATCGAAAGGCAGATGACACAACTTATATTTGATATGTCACTTTGAACGAGGTGACAACCCAACGTATCATAACCATCTGCACTAAACTCATTAGTAGCAAATACAATATGTCACAAAGAAAAAGATGAGGATCCAACATAACATTTCACAAATATAGGAGTGACGATCCAATAAAACATGTCACAAATATAGGAGTGACGATCAAATAAAATATAACATGTCATTTTGAACGGGACGACAACCCAATTTTAAAAAATGTGTTACTTTGAATAGGATGACAACTCAATTTTAAAAAATATATCATTTTGAATGGGATGACAACCCAATTATTATTTATTTATTTTTAAAAATGTGTCATTTTGAATGGGATGACAACCCAATTTTTAAAAAAATATGTTATTTTGAATGGGATGACAACCCAATTTTAAAAAATATGTCATTTTGAATGGGATGACAACCCAATTATTTTTAAAAAAATATGTTAATTTGATAAGGTAACAACTCAACATGTTTGACAAGTTGACAACAACTTTAACAAGAAAAATACATTTGACATGTATTTAGAAAGGTGGGTGTTTTCCCCAATTTTATTTTGAACAAAGAAGCATATGAAGAGAGAATCAAATCTCGATTATAGTTGGTACCAACAATTAGAATTGCATGAAAATTTTTCTCATTTGCTTCTCATTTAACAGATATTAACTCTGAGGCAATTCCAACAGATTCAAGTGGTACCTCAAACATACCTAAGTATCAACAAGATTCGTTTGTCTTGCTTCAAATAAAGGTTTTGAACTATACCTATCCTCATGTTTCAAGTGCCCTCACCACAAAGAAAGTCCTCATTTGCACACATTTGAAGTATTTTGATTTGAGGACATTTTCAAAGAACACTCACACTCAGAAAAATGTTCAATGCATGCAATTGTGATGCCATATGCTTGACCTTCATGTAAATCTCCACTAAAGTGAGAACATTTGAAATAGATCACGTAGAACTTGTAATCGGCTTATAGTGTAGGCTTAGGGATGGGTAGGATATTCATTTTGGATGAAAGTAACTTAATCCCTCCTTGAACGTTGCACTGAATTTGTGTTTTTGTTGCGCTTTTGACGCTTGAACTTTTCGTTGTTCCTTTCTTTTGTTTTGACTTCTTTTGAATATTTGCTTTTCAGAGTCTTCTCTCCTTTTTCCAAACATTTTCTTCTTTCTTTAACTTCTCCATTATTGTTGGAGTATTTTTCTTTGTTGTTTTTTCTTGTCTTGCCCTTGTGGAGAGTTTTTGACTCCTTTCTTTTCTTCTGAAGTCATTTTGTATCCTTGACTTTCAGGGATGCAACAACTTTTGCTTTTAATAGCTTCCAACTTGAATCTACTCATGTAATTTGCACGTCTTCAGTGCGCTCAAGGAGGTCGGGCCAAGAGAGGATAGTGCATGTGAGCACTCAAAAGGGTATAGGCTAAAATGTGGTTGGCCAAAGAAAAGGCTTTCAAGCTCAAAAAAGGAGACACTAGGGATTAATGTTATTTGGTAGGCGTTAAAAGGCACAAACGGATCAAAGAAGGCCTACGATCATTTCTCAAACCAAATGTTACTCAGGATTTCGCCTCAACAAACATTCAAGCTAAGTTCTAGATCAACAATGCAATGCAATTGAATTTAATCTAAAAGCTCACCATACAATGCACATGAAATAATGAGGTTGATTTTATTCTTATCTTTGATGCATGCAAGAGAATACTTTCTAGTGTCAGAAAGATACAACTAAGAGGTACCAAAAAAATCTATGGTTCACTTGAAGTCAATATTCTCAATCAATTATTTTACACATTTCTAATCGTGTTGGTACCAACCAAGTCAAAGATGTGATTGTTAAAAAGAATATTTTTTATTTTATTTTGATTTTTGAAAAAAAGATACCGAACCCAAGAGGGCTGCCTACGTATCTCACCCCGAGGAATGAGAATCAAGTGTGCGTAGTTCTTGCAAATATGACATAAAATATTTCATCTTTGAAAGAATGTCAGATATATGCATAAAAAATAATGTAAAGAAGAATGAATGAAAACATGATAGTCATGAAAAAATAATAAAATAAAAGAGTGTCACAACTCAATCAAAAGATCTCTTGATTTGTCTGTTTGAGGCTTCATGGAGTTCAACATCAGATGTTGCTCTCTTTGTTGTTCTGGTGGAATTTTTGAGGAAGGTCCTCAAAAATTCAGCCCCAGTTTCGACTTCAACAACTCTATGTATCTAATCTTTTAGCAAACACCATCTTCTGTAGAATTTTTGAGACCTTCTCAAAAATTCTGCCCTAGTTTCTATTGCACATAATTGGAAAGCTTACAGGGAATATGACCAAGCCAATGTGGTGCTTACGTATCCCGTTGAGCTAGGAATTAGGTCAAACGTAGTTCCAACTTTGGAATAAATAATCATATCTACAGCAAAATATGTACACAAAAATTAAATAAGTATGGACAAAATAAATTAGGTAGCATTTAGCACATAAATAATGCATAACGCGCCCTGGTATACATGTGACCTTTTATGCCAAAGGTAAAACTAACGATTGAATGATGTGTATGTCATTTGTGAAATGCTCCATTTCCCCAAAAAATATATTTATACAAATCTGAGGGACAATGGTTCGTACAACTCGACATACGCATCTTTCAAGTTAAAACAAATAATTGAATGATTGTCCTTTTAGGCTGTTGGCCTATTTGGACAGAAGGTGGTCTCACTAAGGGACCCAATATCGCTTGAGTATCGGGTCAACTTAGGTCAATGCCTAATTAAGATTTTCGGTTTAGCTCTACGCTAGGTGTCTAAGAGTGGGTTTTTTTTTAAATAGACCGGGTCCCAAGCGGATAACTTGGGTTGAAAATATGATAGCATTGGATGCATGACGTACCCGTAAACTATCATATTTCTGAGAAAGTGTTATTTGTGAAAAGAGGCCACGGGATCGTGAACCCCCATTAAAGATAAATAAAATCGCATGCCATGTGGCGGAAAGATGCTATGTATGCAATGACAATATACATATGATGCAATAAATAATGAATAAATAATATAATAAATGTAAGAAATATACAATTTACAAATAATCAACAAAATATACAAGGTACAAATAAAGAATTGCAAAAATACTCAAAAATCAAAAAATTGTAACAAAAAAAATAAGTAAAATCTCCTCAATTGAAAAAATGAACCCATAATGGTTAGAACCTTGATTATCCTCAGCAGAGTCGACATTCTGTTATATCCAATATAGTACACAACTTTGGGACTCTCAAAAAATAATAATTAAATAATAAGTTTAAAAGAATAATTTAACAGAGAGAAAGATAGAGTCGCCACCTAATTTTAGGATAATTAGGAAACCTTATTAATAATTGAACAAATTTTAGTCTACGAAACCAATTAGATTCTAGGTAAGGGTTCAAGTTATTCTGAATGGAAGGGGTTAGGCATCCTTCAAAATCCACAACGGTGGTTCCCGGCTGAATTCATTTTTTCAATTGAAGAGAAGATAAAATAAATATCCCGATTCTTCAGAGTTAGAGAAAATGACTTTATAAAACTCAAAGAATATAAGGAAAAGCTTTTACAAAATGGCCTAATATTTGCCTATCGTTAGCTAAAAATAAATAAATACAATAAAGAATATTACAACATCTTTGAATTTATTCTTTCGAGTTAAAGAAAAAGACTCTCCAAAATTCGAAGAATATAAAGAAAAACTTTTACGAAATGGCCTATTATTAGATAAATAAATACAATAAAGAATTATACAACATCTTCAAATTTTAATTCGAATATCTTCTTCGAAAAGCATTTTCGTGCCTGTAAATGCACTTAGTAAAAGTGTTAGTAATGAACGAAAATTAATTAAAAGAATTAAATAAATAATAACTAAAAATAAACCCATTTTATATACATTGGAGTCCTTGAAAAATTGATAGAAATTTCTTCATCGGCCAGTTAATTGATATTAGATATGAAACAATCGAACTCAAAATAACATCCGCCTTTTATTATGGGGAGGCCTTGAAAATTCGACAGAGAGATTCTTTCATTGTCCATCGAAATGTTTTCCAAACACAAAATTATATGAAATAAGATAAAACAATGGAAAATAATGTGCAACGACCTGCAAACAAACAGTAGCCAAAATACAATAACAACACAGCAAGAAAATTATTTAAAAGTATATGAAATCTATCTAAATAAATCAAGAACAATCAAAACTAAACAAAAAAAGCAACCAAAATGAAAGAAGTAAAAAAAATAAATCCAAAATCATTGTAAAGTGGAGAAAAGAAGAAAACAAATCACAAATATAATTGAAAATGCAAAACAAGGCTAAGTGAGTTATCATCAAAGTTATTATCGGAAGATAAAGAAAAAAGAAATGGCCAGAATTGTTTCACAATCAAAATAACCAACCAAAATCCTGTGATAGTGCATGAGTAGCAGAGAGGCATATGAAAAAATACGAAAATAAGTTACCAGAGTTGGAAATCCTCCATCTAGATCTGAAGCGCGGCAAGTTTTGGTTCACCGGAGCTTGGATTTCACTGGTTGTTGTTCGCCGGAGTAAGAAACAACGTTGTGGTTGGTGATTGGAGTTTTTGGTTGGGGTCTTGGTAATTGGTTGTTTCATTGTTGTTCGTCGGAGCTTTGCATGAACAGTGATAAAAACAGAGGAGGTGGGGTTTTGGGAGTTGGTTTTTCGCCGGAGAAGAGGATGAGATAGTGTAGTGGCTAGTCGGTTTGGAGATATTTTGGTTTTTGTTTGGGTGGTGGCTCATCGGAACAGTGACAAGGAAGAGGAATTGTGGGTGGTGTTGGAGTTTGCTGGTTCGTCGGATTCCGACGTTAGACATGAGTGTGAGAGGAGAAGAGGGAGGAAATAGTGGTTGGTGGTGTTTGTTTGCAGGAACAGTGACAAGTTGGGAAGCGGTGATGAACAGTGGGGGTTGTGGGGTTTTGGGTGGTGTTCTGGTGATGGTGGGTCACCGAAAAAAATGGAGGGAAGGGGCGGAGCAAGCTAGTTTGGCTGTGTTGTTGCAGCTGTTTTGTCACCGGAGCTCCGGTGAAGGTGGTGGCCGAAAAACAAAAACTTAATTATTAAGGATAGAGAATTGATATTTTTCTTTGGATTTTTGCCAATTTTGGAAATTTTTACCACCAAGAAAATGTGTTGAGTGTATGAGACACTTTATAGAAAACCTTAAAACCCTAAACCATCTAGGTGGCAAAACCATTTGTTCAAAAACTATGGGCTATCAAAAACCGTGTGCTCAAAATCATGATTTGCCTAAAACCATAAGCTATTTATTTATCTGTGTAAAAAAAATCTTCTCCGACTTATGTATTAATAGACTGTGTTAAAAACAATAGAAAATATATTTTATAACATTTAAAAAATGTGATTTGAACAAAGACAACTGATGATTTGATAAAAATGAAACAATATTCATTTATATGCAATTATTTCTAATAAAAAATAATAATAAATAAAATTAACTAAAATAATAAAAAATAGATAAAAATCTCAATATTATCAAATATGAGAATAATTATCAACAAATTATGTTAACATTGAAGAAGAAAAATGTGAGAAAATTGTATTTTGTGCAATTTAACAAATAAAAGGTTAAAAAATATTAATTTAAAAAATATCAGGCCTAAATTGGGTGTCAACAATGCTCCTGCAGCCTTTATAGATTTGATGAACCGTGTGTTCAAGCAGTATTTGGATATGTTTGTGATTGTTTTCATTGATGATATTCTTATCTACTCTCGGAGTAAGGAGGAGCATGCGGACCATTTGAGAGTGGTGTTGCAGACTCTCAAAGACCGACAGTTATTTGCTAAGTTTAGCAAGTGTGAGTTTTGGATGCAGTCTGTTGCTTTTTTGTGTCATATTGTGACTAGAGATAGTATTCGAGTTGATTCTCAAAATATTGAGGCAATAATGAACTGGCCTAGACCTACTTCCCTATCCGATATCAGGAGCTTTTGGGGTTTGGCCGGTTACTACAGGAGATTTATGGAAGGATTTTTTTTCCATTAATTCCCCTTTGACTCGATTGACTCAGAAGAACGTTAAATTTCAGTTGTCTTATTTGTGTGAGAAGAACTTTCAGGAATTGAAGACTAGGTTGACCACAGCTCCAGTGTTGTCTCTACCCGAGGACCTAGATGACTTTGTTGTGTATTGTGATGCTTCTAGAATTGGTTTGGGTTGTGCTTTAATGTAGCGTGGTAAAGTGATTGTTTATGCCTCTAGACATCTTAACATCTATGAGAAGAACTACCCTACTCATGATCTTGAGTTAGTAGCCATGGTTTTCGCTTTGAAGATTTGGAGACATTACTTGTATGGTGTGCATGTGGATGTTTTCACCAATCATAAGAGTCTTCAGTATGTGTTCACTCAAAAGGAATTGAATCTGCGTCAAAGAAGATGGCGTGAGCTCCTTAAGGTTTATGATATGAGTGTGCTTTACCACTCGAGTAAGGCAAATATTATGGCGGATGCACTTAGTAGTCTGTTCATGGGTAGTGTGTCTTCAGTTGAAGACGGAAAGAAGGAATTGGTTAAGGAGGTTCATAGGCTTCCTAGATTGGAAGTTCTCCTTATGGACTCGATAGAAGGTGGTGTTATTGTTCATAATGGTTCCGAATCATCTTTGGTAGCTGAAGTAAAGGCAAAGAAAGACAATGACCCTATTTTTCTTAAGCTAAAGGGTGCAGTCCATCAGTAAAGGGTTAAGGTTTTCTCCCAAGGGGGAGATAGTATGCTTCGTTATTAGGGTCGATTGTGTGTGCCAGATGTAGATGGGTTGAGATAGCAGATTTTGACTAAGGCTCATAGTTCCAGAACTTTTATCCACCTTGGTGCCACCAAGATGTACCGTGATCTATGGGAAGTCTATTGGTGGAATGGTATGAAGAGGGTCATAGCCAGTTTTGTGGTTAAGTGTCCCCAACTGTCAACAAGTAAAGGTAGAGCATCAGCGACCGGGTGGCATGATTCAGGATATTGACCTTCCTACTTGGAAGTGAGAAGCAATCAATATGGACTTAATTACAAGTTTGCCTCGTACTTGAAGGAAACATGATTCCATTTGGGTGATTATCGACAGGATGACCAAATCATCCCACTTTCTAGCTGTCAAGACTACGGATTCAATGGATGATTATGCCATACACTACATATGGGAGATAGTCTGATTTCATGGTGTCCCATTTTCCATCATTTCAGATAGAGGTACTCAGTTTACCTTCTAATTTTGGAGATCATTTCAGAGAGGTCTTGGTACTCAGGTGAAGCTTAGCACAGCTTTTCACCCTCAGACGGATGGCCAGGCAGAGCGTACTATTCAGACCTTGGAGGATATGTTGAGAGCTTGTGTGATTTATTTCAAAGGTATTTGGGATGATCACTTACCTCTTATCCAGTTTGCCTACAACAACAGCTTTCACTCTAGCATCCAGATGGCCCCTTATGAGGCACTTTATGGTCGGAGGTGTAGGTCTCCTATTGGTTGGTTTGAGGTAGGTGAGGTAACTTTGATTGGTGAAGATTCAGTTCATGAGACTATGGAGAAGGTTCAACTTATTAGGGAGAGGTTGAAGACCGCTCAGAGTCGACAGAAATCATATGCATATGTGAGGAGAAGGGAATTGGAATTTGAGGTTGATGATTGGGTTTTTCTGAAGGTGTTACCCATGAAGGGTGTGATGAGATTTGGAAAGAAAGGGAAGCTTAGTCCCCGTTTTGTAGGTCCTTATCGAATTCTGAGGAGAGTTGGTAGCGTTGCTTATGAGTTGGATTTGCCATCGGATTTAGAAGCGGTTCATCCAGTTTTCCATATTTCCTTATTGAAGAAGTGTGTTGGTGATCCGACCTTGATTGTCCCTTTCGAGGATGTGGGTGTGAAGGATAATATCACTTATGAGGAGGTTCCTATGGAGATCCTTGATCGTCAGATTTGGAGGTTGAGAAATCAGCTAGTTGAGGGAGCTACATGGGAAGCAGAATCAACCATGAAAGACAAGTACCCTCATATCTTCCTTTCTGATTCCATTTCAGCTTGAGGTAATAGTATCCTCCTTAGTATGTTCCTCCGATTCTATTCCATTAGTTTTCCTCATGATCCTAGCATGTATTCATGTTTTCGAAGTTGATTCACTCATGTTTTAAGTTGAAAAGTTCAATTTTCATGTTTATTCCTTGGTTCCCTGTTTTGTTGTTGGTTGGGCTATTGTTCTCTCCAAGTCTCCTTGCTTAGTCTTTATTCGAGGATGAATGATCCCAAGAGGGAGATATTGTAACACCCAGAAATTTGATCCAGCTTTTAAATTTAAGAATTTGAAAATTTTGAACTTTCCAGAAATGACAGGTCCAAACCACGGACCGTGGTTTGAACCATGGGTCATGGAGTGGATCTGTGGTTTAAGTCTGCCAGTATCAGTCTCTGTTCTGAGAACCACGAGTTGGTTCTATGGACCGTAGTTCAGTCTATGGCCCGTCCTATCAACTCGTGGAACTAGACCTGAGGACTAATTAATTCTCAGAAACCACGAGTCAAGACGACGGACCGTAGTTTGAATTATGGGTCCGTTCTGTTGACTCGTGGAACCTGATCAGATGTCTGCCAAATCCCTTAAGAATGATGAATTGGTTCTACAAATTGTATTCCATTCTACGGGTCCATCCTATTGACCCGTAGAATGTCTTCAGCAGTCTAATCGTTTGGCCAGGAACCACGAGTGGGAACCACTAGTGGGAACCACGAGTCGTGGTTCAAACTACGACCCCTGGAACTAACCCGTGATTCCTGAAGCTGACCCCTTTTATCAGCTTTTCTTAATTAAATCCCAGGAGTATTTTTATAATTACCCACCCTTTTAACTCCTAAGTGAGGTCGTTTTGGCCACTTTTAGTAAGGTTTCTACACCTATTAACCTAGTCTCTTCTCATTACCTCATTCATCTTCCAAAAAGGGAAAAGAACCTCTTCAATCCCCAAGTTCAAGTCTCCTTTCTTTTCAATTTCTAGTGGGTTAGCTTCAATCAAGGTATGTGGGTAATCAACAATGGGTTCCTTCCACCCTTGTGCCCAAAACCCCTAATTTTTATTTTAATTTTATGAACTTTCAAATTAGGGTTCTTACCCAATTCTTATGGGTTTTGCTATAAATTGTCTTCTCATGATTCTATTATGAAATCTATATTAAATTGCATGATTTTGCATGAGTTTTTACATGTGAACTCCTATTTTATGAGGCTAATTATGGTAAATCCTACATGCATGAACTGATTTAAGAAAATTTGGTATTTGATAGCATGTTTTCATGGATTTTCAAGCAAGTGCATGCCTAGTTCCTATGTTCTATGAAAGTATATGTTATTATGAAATTGAACTAGAGTCACGCAAGTTTTCAAGTTATGAACTATTATGCAATGCAAGACACCCGATGTGCCATCAATGCTCGTGAATTATTTTCTAAACCAAGATTCGTGAGTAGTATGAAGATCTGGGTTATGAACATGTTTATGAACAAGCTTGACATCTAGATATATCACATGTATGTGAGCCTTATGTTATATGTTTTAGGAGTAGTATTTAGCACCGACCGATGAGGGTTCTAGATAACCCAAGTCCAAAACTACATTGCCACCGTAGGTTGCCCTCTGTGGCTTATGAAAGGATCCTTATGACATGGTTCTAACTTTGGCCGGTTAGGACAACCTTTTTTAGTGTGGGTGCATGACACTGGACTCCATGTAGCTCAACATGGTTTATGTCGGTTAAGAGAAACTCCCGCATGTTTATTTTTAAGCTAATAAATTACATGATACTCTACTATGAATCTTGACTTTATTTCACATTTTTATGCCTTATATCTTGATATTTATTTGTACTATTTCTTTATATGTATGAACTCATTTCAAGCATGTTTAAAGTATGTTTTATCATGATAATGCATATCTCACATACTCGGTACATCCTATAGTACTGACACATATTTTGTGTTGCATCCTCTTGATGATGCAGATTCAGGTTCCCTCCCTCAGGCACGTGGCTAGAGACCGCAGGCCGTTTCCAGTCAGTGTTGGTGAGTCCTCATTGTTCGAGGTCTAGTTATGATTCTAGCTAGTTTTTGGTTATTTACTTCCATACCTTGAGTTAGTTAGGGTCTTGTCCTAGTAACTCCTTATGTCATGTGTAGAGGCCTTTCAAACATAGACAGTATTCGGGTCTTCTTCGAATTATGTTCATCTTGATTTTATCTTATGGATTGGGTCATCTAGTTTTATTATGCTTCCACTATGCTTACTTTATATGCCTGAGTTATGCTATGACCAAGGGTTAACTTGGGACACTCGTAGTCCCAGGTCCCGTGTTATGTCCAGGGGGTAGCCTCGGGGAATGACAGTGACACATTCAGAAACACCCAATCATCAACCTCAAACTCCAACTCTCTTCTCCTCACATCTGCATATGATTTCCGTTGACTCTCCCTAATGATCTAAACCTTCTCCATAGTCTCATGAATTGAATCTGGACCAATCAAAGCTTCCTCACCTACCTCAAACCAACCAATAGGATATCTACACCTCCGCCAATAAAGTGCCTCATAAGGAGCCATCTGGATGCTAGAATTGAAGTTGTTATTGTAGGCAAACTTGATATGAGGTAAGTGATCATCCCAACTACCTTTGAAATCAATCACACAAGCTCTCAACATATCCTCCAAAGTCTGAATAGTATGCTCTGCCTGGCCATCCTTCTGTGGGTGAAAAGTTGTGCTAAGCTTAACCTGGGTACCAAGACCCTTATGAAATGATCTCTAAAACTGAGAGGTCAACTGAGTACCCCTGTCTGAAATGATAGACAATGGAATACCATGCAATCTGACTATCTCCCGAATGTAGAGTTTGGCATAATCATCTGCTAAATCTGTAGTCTTAACAGCTAAGAAGTAGGCTGATTTAGTCATCATATCGACAATCACCCAAATAGAATCATGGTGCTTACGAGTACGAGGCAAACCAGTAATGAAGTCCATATTGATTGCTTCCCACTTCCAACTAGGAAGATCAATATCCTGAGTCATACCACCCTGTGCTGATGCTTTACCTTCACTTGTTGACAGTTGGGACACTTAGCCATAAAACATGCTATGTACTTCTTCATGACATTCCACTAATATACTTCTCGTAGGTCACGGTACATCTTGGTGGCACTGGGGTGAATAGAATACCTGGAGCTATCAACCTTTGTCAAAATACGATGTCTCAACCTATCTACGTCAGGAACACAATCGACCCTGATACTGAAGCACACCATCTCCTCTTGGGAGAAAACCTCTACCCTTTGTTGATGGACTGTACCCTTCAACTAGTGCAAAATAGGGTCATTGTCTTCCTTTTCTTTCGCTTCAGCTACCAAAGATGATTTGGAACCATTTTGAACAATAACACCACCTTATGATGAATCCATAAGGCAAACTCCTAATCAAGCAAGTCGATGAACATCCTTGGCCAACCCCTTCTTACCGTCCTCAACCAAAGACACACTGCCCATAGACAATCTTCTAAGTGCATCTGCCACAATATTGGCCTTACTCGGATGGTAAAGTACACTCATGTCATAATCCTTAAGAAGCTCCAGCCACCTCCGTTGATGAAGATTCAGTTCCTTTTGAGTGAACACAAACTGAAGACCCTTATGATCAGTGAATACATCCACGTGAACACCATACAAGTAGTGTCTCAAAATTTTCAAAGCAAAAACCACGACCGCTAACTCAAGGTCATGAGTAGGGTAGTTCTTCTCATGAATCTTAAGTTGTCTAGAAGCATAAGCAATCACCTTACCACGCTACATCAAAACACAACTCAAACCAATTCTAGAAGCATTCCAATACACCACAAAGTCATCTAGACCCTCGGGTAGAGCCAACACCAGAGTTGTGGTCAATCTAGTCTTCAATTCTTAAAAGTTCTACTCACATAGATCATACCACTGAAATTTAACCTTCTTCTGAGTCAACCGAGTCATTGGGGCAGCAATGGAAGAAAAATCTTCCACAAATCTCCTGTAGTAACCAACCAAACCTAAAAAGCTCTTAATATCATATGGGGAAGTGGGTCTACGCTAGTTCTTTACTGCCTCAATCTTTTGAGAATCAACTCAAATATCATCTCTAGTCACAATATGACCTAGAAAAGCAACAGGCTGCATCAAAAACTCACACGTGCTAAATTTAGCAAATAATTGTCGATCCTTGAGAGTTTGCAACACAACTCTCAAATGGTCTGCATGCTCCTCCTTACACCGAGAATAGATAAGAATATCATCAATGAAAACAATGACAAACATATCCAAATACTGCTTGAATACACAGTTCATCAAATCCATAAAAGTTGCAGGAGCATTTGTTAGTCCAAAAGACATAACCACAAATTCATAATGACCATACCGAGTTCTGAAGGTTGTCTTCGGAATGTCACACTCTCGAACGCGGAGTTGGTGATAAGCGGATCTAAGGTCGATCTTGGAGAAGTAATTGGCACCCTGAAGCTGATCAAACAATTCATCAATCCTAGGAATAGGATACTTATTCTTAATTGTGACCTTGTTCAACTAACGGTAGTCGATATACATTCTGAGGGAACTATCTTTCTTTCATATGAATAAGACTGGAGCACCCCATGAGTCAGATAAAAACCCTTATCAAGAAGGTCTTTCAACTGTTCCTTCAATTCCTTAAGCTCCACGAGAGCCATCTTATAAGGAGGAATAGAGATAGGATGCATATCTAGAAGGAGATCTATTCTAAAATAGATCTCCCGCTCGAGAGGGACTCTGGACAAATCTTTAGGAAAAACTTCTGGAAACTCACTCACAACAAGAACTGACTGGAGAAATGGGGTTTCGGGCTCCATGTCCATAACCTGAACTATATGATTAACATAACCTTTAGAAATCATCTTCGTAGCCTTAAGATAAGATATGAAATGACCTTTTGAGGATGGAGGACTACCTTGCCACTCTAAGACAGGTTCATTGGGGAACTTAAAGCTCATGACTCTAGTATGACAATCAACCGAGGCATAACATGCATACAACTAATCCAAACCAAGAATAACATCAAAATCGGTCATCTCTAACTCTACAAGATCCGCTGAAGTGACTCTATGAAGGACTGAAATAGGGCAATTTCGGTAGATTCTTTTTACTAGAACTAACTCACCAATAGGAGAATAAACACAAAAGGATTCTAAGAGTTGATCAGGACTAATCTCAAACTTACAAGAAACATAAGTGGTCATAAAAGATAAGGAGGCACCCAAATCCAATAAAGCATACACATCGAGAGAGAAGACTTTCAACATACCAATAACAACGTCCGGTGAACTCTCTTAATCTTGGCATGAGGACATGGCATAAAGGCGATTCTGGCATTGACCACCAGAACTAGAAGAAGTGCCCTATTGGACTGGTCGACCTCTTGGAGTTGTTGGTGTAGACTGAGTCCTGCTACATCCCTGCCCCTTCTCAGCTGAAGGGCAATCCTTAATCTGATGTCCAACCTGACCATACCCAAAGCAACTACCTGAATCGGCTAGACACTCACCAGGATGACTTCTCCCACACTTGTCACAAATAGGGTAGGAAGGACCCTTGGCAATACTTCCCTGGGACTGCGAACTTGAACCTCTACCAGGCTGATCATAGCGAGGCTTGAGGGCCTGGGTAGGAGCACTAGTTGAAGAATGGATGGGCCCTGATGATTTATTTTGAAACGAAGAGCGATGTCCGCCTTTGGACCTCTGATAGCCAAAACCTGAACTCTCAAATCTAACCCTTTTATTCTCCTTTGCCCTCTCCCTCAATTTGTCACCCTCAATCTGATGGGAATGCATCATAAGTCAAGAAATATCTATGTCACCCAAAAGCATCACGGACCTACACTCATTTTTACCAAATCAGATACTCCATAAACGTACTTACTTATCTCATCCCACGGGTCAGCCACCATGGCAGGAGCATACCTAGAAAGCTGGGTGAACTTCAATCCGTACTCTTGAACTAACATAGAACCTTGCTTCAAATTCATGAACTCTTCAACCTTAGCCTGCCTCAACTCCCTCGGGAAGAACCGGTCCAGAAAAACCCTCTCAAAATATTTTCAAGTCATAGGGACCACATCCCTAGCCCTAGTATCTTTCTATTGAGTGAACCAAATATGAGCCACGTCCTTGAGTTGATAAGAATTTAACTCAATACCATCAACACCGCCCACTTGCATTACACCAAAGATCTTATTTACCTTATCCAAGAAGTTTTGCGGATCCTCACCAACTTTTGAACCCTAAAACTCAGGTAGGTTTATACGAATGAAATCTCAGACTAGGGCCACTAGTCCACCTTGAGGGTGGGCAGGGATAGGAGCCCGCTGATTTGCCTGAGCGGCCATAGTCTTAGATAGCATATGAATAGCATTCCTAAACTCGGGGTCCGAAATCAAAGGGTCAATATTTCGAACAACTCTGCAAGGCATGGCACGGTGAGAAGGAATAATCTGAAATGCATAAAGAATAGATTAAAAGGGTAATAGAGTTAAACTCTATTCCATGATATTGATCATGAAAGAAGTGAAGTTTTTCCTAGGACACCTCATAGATTCCCTCTCATAAGTGTGGTGTGCTTCACACACATAAAAGAGACTCTACTCGATGTGGCTTTCAGACACCCTAGAACTCTTAAACCTGAGGTTCTGATACCATGTTTGTCAAGCCCAGAGACTATCCCCTAGGCGTAACACAGGACCTGAGACCACAAGTGTTGCAAGTTAACCTTTGGTTATAGCATAGTCAGATATTCATAAGAAACATAGCGGAAGCATAAATAGGAAACAGGGCAACCCAATCCATAAATGATAAAGTCAAAATTAAACATAATCCGAAAGAGAGACTCGAATACTGTCTATGTCTGGAAGCCTCTAAACTGTCATAAAGAGTTGATGGGACAACACCCAACTAACTCAGAAATCCAAAGAAAGAACATAAAAGTAACTAACATAGATATGGTCCTCGAGTAATAAGGTCTCAACAACTAAGTCTGAAGGACTGATAACGTCTAGCCACAAACTGGAGGGAAAGTGCCTGAATTTGCATCATCAAGAGGATGCAGCACAAATATGTGTCAGTACTATAGGATGTACCGAGTATGTGAGATATGCATAAATGTAGTAAAACGTACTTAAAACATAGTTGAAACAGAGTCCATGCAAAATAAGAGAATTCATAAGAAATATCATAATTTAAGCATATGGTAAGAGATATCAAAGCATAAGACTTAAAAACATTCATACGGGAGTTTCTTATAACCGATAATAGACCATATGAGTTATATGGAATTTAACTATAAAACCCTAGTTAGCAAAGCTGCCCCGAACCCTGCTAAGGTAAGGGACACCATAATACAACTATATAACCCTAGTTGGCAAAGCTGCCCTAATGCCCGCTAAAGCATAGGACACCGTGATCAAATGTGGAACCACTTTTATAAGCCCATAGGGTGATTCATAACCTACGCTGGCAATGTAGTTTTGGACTTGGGTTATCGAACCCTCATCGCTCGGTGCTAAATACTACTCCCAAAACATACATATAGCTCATAATATACTTGTGGCATATTTGATGCCCAATTTGTTTGAAAAGCATAAGGGTATATCTGATACCATGCAATTCACATAGTTTAGGTAGACATATCTAGATTCCTAACCTTTTTATAAAACATAGGGACATATCTGATGTCGTGCAATTCATACTTCAAAATCCTTAAAACTTAGCATAACCATAATTCAAAACATACTTTTCTTTCTAAATTCATAACTTGAAGAATTAGGCATGCACTTTCATAAATACATAAGGCCATGTTATCTAAACATGCCAATTTTCACTTGAAATCATGCAATTCAATGGAATCATGCTAGAATTCATCTTTAATGCACGGGCTTTTGAAATCAATTAAGAAACCTCAAATAAATCATAGATAAGTAATGAGAAACCATGAATTGATGCTTTAAAAATGAATCCATAAGTTTTCCCGAAATTAAGTAAGAACCCTAATTTCATAAATTTATAAATCAAAGTACAAATCATGGGTTTTGGGAATAAGGGTGAAGGGAATCCCTTATTGAATAACCACATACCTTATTGAAGCTTGCTTGATCTAAGATGAAAAGAAATGGAGGCTTGAAATTGGAGCTTGATACTTGGAGCTTGAAGGAGTTCTTTCTTCTTTGGGAATAGAATTTCTTAGAATGAGAAGTGTTTAGGCTATTAGGGAATAAAACCCTACTAAAAATGGTCAAAAAGAGCTCACTTTAGAGTTAAAAGGGTAGGAATTTACAAAAATATCCCCAGGATTTAAATTAGGAAAAGCTGGAAAAAAGTTTGACTTTAGGGATCACGGGTGCATTCCACGAGCTGTAGAATGAATCACAACTCGTGGTTTCCACTCGTGGTTCCTAGCCCCAAAATCATGTTGCAGAAGGATTTCCATGAGTTAACAAGATGGACCATAGTTTGTACTACGGTACGTAGACCAATTCGTAGTTCCTGGAGAGTTTGGCAGACCTCAGATCAAGTTCCACGAGTTAGAAGGATAGTTTGTAGTTCAAACTATGGGCCGTAGAAGCCAATCGTGGTTCCTAGGGAAACTATCATCCCTCTGATCTGATTACATGAGTGGACAGGATGGGCCATAGACTGAACCATGGTCTATAGAACTAACTCGTGGTTCTCAAACCAGAGACTGAACTAGCAGACTTAAACCACGACTCTATTCCACAGCTTGTGGTCCAAACCACGGTCCGTGGTTTGGACCCATAATTCCTGGGAAGTTAAAAAAATTCATAGACTTTAAGTTTAAAAGCTGAATTGAATTCTGGGGTATTATATAAATCAAGTCCGGAAATCTCGAGAACTGAACCAAAGGTCCTTCTAGCCCAAAGTTGACATTTTGGAGCTAACAGCATGGTCGGAATTTCCATCCGAGGCCGTCTTCTCCGAATGTTGACCAAAGTCAAACTTTCAAGTTCAACTAGCTAGAAAACACAAAAACTCACACAAAAAAAAAACTGAAAGCTCCCAGATCCTAACCAAGGGTCCATCTAGACCAAAATCTATGCTCTGGACCTAATGGAACTGTCGAAATTTGATTCTGAGTGTGTTTACAAAGAATGTTGACTGAATTCAATCATTTCCTAGGTTTAAGCTCTAAAATAGGGAAACGACCATGACGACCAAACGAACGGACAGGGCACTAAACCACCAGTCCCAGCAAGCCATAAATGACTTGAGAATACTACAAACAATCTCTAACAGTACAAATAAAGCATAAATGCAAAAATAACCAAAAGGATCATTACACGTTAAATCTATGTTCTTATTTGTTGTAGGAGTATTTTTGGTTAAGCATGCTAGTTTAAATCTTCCATTGCCTTAATATGCTTAAGATATGATTTTGAATTTATATTTTGGGTATTTTGTTGTTATGGATTGTGAAAAATTGGTAGATCTTGCTTTTTATGGTAGTGCATAATGTTTGCGCCAATTTTTAGCATGATATTTTGAGTTTGGGGTGAAATCTAAGTAACCCACTCATTAGTAATGCATGGTTTGGCCCTATGATATATTGGGTGATGTCATTCTTAAGGGCAAATCATTGTTGCTTCGAGTTTTGCTTGAAATAGTATTGTGCTAGGCCTGAATATCTATCATTGTGCTCTTGAGTAGTTTAATGATGGATTATTATTCATTCGGTGAGTGTTTTGGTCGAGTGTGAGTGATAATTATGTGCTTTGGTGTGATTTTCTTGATAAGGCGTATAGCTTGATGTTTCTCGATGATAGATGGGGTAACGTCCTTCTTATGAAAAGTTGTTGAGCGTGTGTTCTTTGGTTATATTATGGTCTTGGTCTTATTGGTGCATCTTTTGGGGAATTTGAGTACACGTTAGACTTTGAAGTTGGTCAAATATTTATCGATGTATGGTGGTGATATGAAAAATGTATTTCAGGCCCTGATAGGCACTTGTGTGCCATAGGTGTTGCCTTGCAAAATGCATGTGCAATGAAAGTGAAAGCAGAGAGTTAAAATACTCAGTACTTCTCACCTGTATTTCACCTATGTGTCACAAGTCTTTACCTGCAAAACGCAGGTGGTAACGCAGGTGTGACTGAATCTTGTGAACGTTCTACCAAGAATATGCGCCAGCACATCAGTCAACTCCTTACTACTTCTTTCTTGTTGCATTCTATTTCTTTTTCATTCCACAGCTTCTTCTAGTGGTTTTCCTTTAATTCCTAATAAAAAATACAAAAGGATTTTTATTTTGTTTCCTTGGCACTCACATCCTTTTGCAAGCCATGACTTCTAACAGGGGTAACTCTATCCGGAACACCCGTAAAGTTCCACCCCCAAGCACAAGCAAGAGCAAGGGTAAGAGCTCAAGTAAGAAAAAGGCTCCCGAGGTTATTCCAGAGGTTTCTCTGGTCCTTGACAATGAAGAGGACAGAATTCACTTTTGTGTTAAAGGCATGAGGCCCTACTATGTCAAGTATCGGGATGGCTGGCCATTCACATTAGAAAAGAGTTTTAATCTGGCTATGCTTGGGAATGAGTTTCCTAATATCAACAAGCAGTTCATTGAGAGAGAGTGGTCACCATTCATAGAAGTAACCAGAGGATACTATCAAAACTTTGTGCTTGAATTTTATGCATCCTATTAGGACAAACAGGACTCTATGAAGCACCCAGGGAAGATTAAATATTTCCCTTGCTTGCCCACTATTGTGGTTCATGGAAAAGAGATTGATATTACCCCCGCTGCTATAAACTCAATTTATTGGGGCACATAGATAGCCCTAGGGACTATATTTGTGGAAAAGGTTGCTACAAAAGGTAGCCAACTCAAATAGGAAGTGGAGGTTATTTCTATTGATGAGCCTTTATGGGCCATATTTAGGGGAGAGATTCCTCGACAGGACCTCTGTTTTGAAGACAAGATATGGTATGATATGATTCATGTCGGTTTTATTCCATCCAAGAATGATCAGAAAGTTACCACTGAGGGATCCATCTTGACTGTTTGCATTATGTCGAGGATTCATGTAAATTTTGGAGAGATAATGGCTATTCAAATTAAGAGTAAAGCTCGGCAGTCTGCTATTTCAATGCCTTTCCCAGTGCTTATCAGCAAGCTTTGTACTAGAGCAGGGGTACCCTACTTTAATTCTGACCGGTCTATCCCTGTCATTGGTGTGGTTGACATAGAGAAAAATAGGGATATTGATGCCCTCAAGGTGAAAAAGAGGAAGTTGCAAAGTTTTGTTGATGTTGGGATCTCAGATGCAGCTTTTGATACGGGTGTAGCTTCACCCGCAATGTCTATTTCAGGTACTCCTACTCCCACGGCATTGAGAATCCCTTTATGCTCTACCTCCTAGACCCTCACCACCTTCTTCTTCCTCAGTTCCGACTGGTAATCAAAAGTTGGCCGACACAACTTATTCTCATGATACTCAACTGGGTAAGTTGGCAAAGAATCTTCCTTCTCTCATCCAAAAGGCTATGAAAACCATAGTGAAGGAGGTCTTTGATATCCTTAAAGAGTTGTGTGCCAGAGTTGATATGATAGAAGGGTCAGTAGCATCAATCCGGGCTAATATGAATAAAATAAAGGGTAAAGGCCCCATGACCACTATAGATATGAGCTTGTTGGACGCTGCTATGGCCACTCCTCATAAGACTACAGGCTCGATTAATGACTTATTTGCTAGCATGGGAACTGAGGAGGATGAGGAGACAGAGGAGAATAACCCAGCATTATAGAGAGTGTTGTTCGAGTCTCAGCAGATAGCACACTCCTGTATGGGTAGAGCTGGACCTAGTTCTCAGGCAGACCCACAAACTGGTGATTCTGAGTAACGGAACAAGAAGTTTTTGCACCTTACTTCTTACATTCTTTGATTGAGAATTGGGGTCAATGTTATTTTCTTAGTTGGGGGTGGATGCATCTATTTATGTTGATTTTTAGATGTTTTGGTTTTTGCCCTTGTCGGGCTTGGATATTTATTTGCTACATTTTGATTGCCCTTGCCAGACATTGGATGTAAGTTTTGGATATTTTGGCCCTTGTCGAGTATGTTTTGGATAATCTTATTTATTGTCCTTGTCGGGCCTTTATTTTATTATGCTTTATCATGTGCCTTCATCGGGCTTGATTTTTTAATTTTGGATGTGAGTGATGCCATAGTGCTGGGTTAGTCTTACACGCCTATTGTCTTACTACTAATGCTTTGCAAATTGCACTTAGTGCCTTCATTGGGCCTCGTTCTCAAATGATCCATGAGCGTGTAGTTCAATATCATCTTTGTAAATAATAGTTAGTTTTGAATAAACTCCTAGGGTTTTCTTTATACCACAGTTCTTTTCCAAGGAGCAAATTTTTTTTTTTAATTTTGTGTCAAACCGGATGATATTTCCCTATGATAGATTGAAAGGTTACTTTCTTAAGGGAAAATACCAATCTTTAGTATTTATTTTGAGTCCGTGTTGCACTTGTCTTGAATGCGACCACTAAAAATTTTCTTGGCAAAGGAATTTAAAAATAGAGAAAAGAGGGAAAATGATTTTTGAAAAGCCTTACCTTGTCATGATTTTCACATTCCTCATTTGTCTTTTTGATTCACAAATAAGTTGTGCGAAACTCGGAGTAGCTTGTCAAAAGTCATTTCTTCTAATTAATTTTGAGAATAACTATGGACTCCTTGTGATTGTGATGCCTTGTGTGGTAAGGTTTACTTCATTCTTGTGTATTGCATATTGTCTAGAACTTGCCCCGAATGTGATTCAAGGTGAAATCCTAGACGTTGCTTAGCTTGGAAGATGACCTTAGGCCCTCTTTGAATTGATCACTTTTCCAAAAGTTCCTTCCCTTAATATTGATCTGAGTCAACTCCCTTGAGCCTTTGACCTTTTCTTGGCAAGTATGTTACATACCTTCACCCTTCTTGAATTCTTTATTTTGGCACTCGTTCCTTTCTAATTGCTAGTGATGAAAGTGTAGGCTAAAAGCCTAAGTTTGGGGGATATAAATGAAAAGTAGAATGTTGATATAGGCAAAAGCCTAAGTTTAGGGGTGTGTGCATTAATAATTGAAAGAGGATTTGGACTTTAATGTGAGGTAGCACCAAATGCATATCTGGTGAAATGCTTAAAGTTGTCGGAAGATGAATGAATGAAAAGAAATAAATCAAGTGGTGCTACCTCTTAAGCAAAATAAAGGGTGTTTGAAAGAATGGTTTGGGAAAACTTGGATTGTGTGAGGAAGGAATAAGGTGATGTGATTCAATAGTGTGAGCCCTGTACTTGAATGCCTAATGATAGCATTAGGGAGGTTTTAGTCATTTGATCCAAATGGTATCCTTCCCTTTACCCTATCCTACATAGTTACCCACAAGTCCTTAGTGATTCTGAGCTTTGCAACTCCATATTAGTGGAAAATAACATAGAGGGAAAGTCTATAGTTCTATGTGTGTGCACTTGAACTTTTTTGAGAGAATGAGCGTCTTTGTATTCTTTGATAATCTCTATATTATGAATTGCATGATTGTGAGTGGGATTGTCTCTTGTAGTGAGTGGCATTACATCCTTGGAGCAAATAGTGAAGTCTTGACATCAATTGAGAGGAATAAATGAGACAAGTTATGTAGCGAATCTTGAGGCAAACCGTGAAGGTTAATGTCAATGACTTAAGATGCTTGATGATCTTGTTTAAATGAAAAGTTCCCCATACTTTGAATAAAAAAATATTAAAGTCTCTTGAAATCAGTTTTTGAAGTGATGGTGTTTGCCTTGAGCTTATGGTGGTACCAATTGAGATTAGTGTTTTTATTTGAGTCTTTTGTTTTGAGTCTTTTGTTTATTGGTTTCTTATGTTTTCAGTCAAAGTAGTCTTTTGTGCAATCCGTGTGTCTTAGAACATTTGAGTCAATCATTTGCCTTATGAGTGCTTTGCTTGAGGAAAAGCAATAATTCAAGTTTAGAGGTTTGATAAGTTGGTAATCTACCAACTTATTTAGCACTTAAGCATGAACTATTGTCTTGATTTGATGCTATTTAGATGGATTTTATGCTTATATTCTCTTATATGCAGGTATTCCTGAGTATTGAAGATAAAAGAGGATTTAAACGCAAATGGACTCTAAAAGAAAGCAAAGTCAAGAGATGATCGGGAAAGAAAAAATCTGATAGGGATGTGCATCGGAGCATGCATGTCACAAGCTGACATCTACGCTTTGTAGATGTCAACGCATGAGGATTATTGAAGACTACCTAGAAGATCAAGGACCTGCGTGATGCAAGTCACCACATGCGATCGCAGGTGCCCGCGTAGACAGAGGCGCAGCAGAAAATCCCACACTGCCTACAGGAGTTGGCAACTGCATGTCATAAATCCTCACATACGGCCGCAGGTGCCCGCACAGGAGGAGACGCAAGTGACCCAGAGGGCAAAATGGTCCAAAAATCAATTGCATAATTGGGAATCTTCTAAGGCCATTTTTAGAATCTATGCAAGGATATTTACATTAAGTTTTTTCCTGATTGGGATATTATCATTGAGTACACTTTGTGCAGTATAATTTTGAGCTTCTTCTTCCTTGAAAAGTGTGAAAAACACCATTTTAACCATTCAAAGCTTGGAATTGAAGATAGTTTTATGAATATGGATGGAATTAAGGATTACCCAATTGGTATATTTTCTATTCTCTTTAATAAGAGTAGCTAAATTCTCTTCTTGGGGTGTGTGCAATGATGGGTGTTTGAAATTAGAATTGGGTATTAATTACTTGTGCTTATAGTTAACTATTATGTGTGGGTCTATTGAATCCTTCAAGTTTTAAATAAATAATTGATGTTTACAAACATTAATTTATCTTTTTAATTGTGTTCTTACTTGGGAAAGAAGTTCTATAATTGGGTAAGGATTCATAGTGAGGATTTGGGAATTTCTTACTAAAAGTTGAGGGTAGACATAACTTAACTTAAAAATTTCTCATCTAAGGATTGAGGCTAGAAATAGTTCAACTCACTATAATTTGGTTGGTTTATTGTTAAAACCTTGGGGCTTGAAAAAATCTAAGGTATATATGTTTGATTGGCTGAAAAATGATTGAACATAGATTTAACCAATGCTATCCACACTATAATTAAGCTTAAGTCTAGTAATTGATCCCAATTCTAATGCTATGACCCCATTGGAAGCACACCCCTAGTTTCTCCAATCTTGATATTAACAATCTTGTTAACTCGTTGTCTTTGCCTACTAGATCGATTATTTATTCAAACTATCCCCCATTTACTTTTACATTTAGACAGTATGCATGCTTGTGCAAATTAACTTACGAATCTTGGTGAATCTCTAACCTTGTGGGAAATTGACCGACTCTAGTTGGGTAATTGTTTTGCGATGATCGTAACCACCTCCTTAATTGGAGAGTTATTTTGGATGTTATCACTCATAATCTTGAGTTGGCAGCAGTTGTGTTTGTATTAAAAATATGGCGTCATTATCTCTATGGTGTGCATGTTGATGTGTTGACAGATCATAAGAGCCTTCAATATGTCTTCAGTTAGAGGGAGCTGAATCTCATGTAGATGAGATGTCTTGAGTTTCTTAAAGATTATGGCATGAGCATTCTTTACCACCTTGGTAAGGTGAATATAGTTGTTGATGCTCTTAGTAGGTTGTGTATGGAAAGTATTGCTCATGTAAAATAAGGGAAGAAAGAACTATCAAAGGATGTGCATGGACTTGCACATTTGGGAGTCCATCTATTAGACTCTGAGGATGGCGGTACAGGTTTTTAGAATGGGGTTGAATCATCCTTAGTGGTTAAAGTCTAGGAGAAGCCGAATAGTGACCCTATCTTGCTCCAACTAAAAGAACAAGTCCACAAGTAGAAAGTCTTGGTTTTTTAACAAGGGGGATATAATGTCTTGAGGTACCAAGGTAGGTTGTGTATTCCCTATGCGGATGGTATCAAAGAGAGAATCATGGTAGAAGTGCATAGTCTCCACAAAAATGTACCATGACTTGAGAGAAGTCTACTGGTAGAATAGTATAAAAAGGAACATTGCAGAGTTCGTAGCTAAGTGTCCCAACTATCAGCAAGTTAAGATTGAGCACCAAAGGCTAGGTGGCATGGCTCAGAATATAAACCTTCCTAAGTAAAATGGGGGATTATCAATATGGACTTTATAACAGGTTTATCATGATCTCGACAACAGTATGACTCGATTTGGGTAATTATAGACCAAATGACCAAGTCAGCTCACTTCTTGCCCGTGAAGACAACAAACTCAGCACATGATTATGCTAAGTTGTATATTCATGAAATAGTTAGACTTCATGGAGTCCCTTTGTCCATCATTTCAGACATAGGTGCTTAGTTTACTGCCCAGTTTTGGAAGTCTTTTCAGAAGGGTTTAGGTACAAGGGTGAACCTCAGTACCGCAATTTATTCATAAACCAACAGTCAGGCAGAACGCACTATCCAGATGCTCGAGGATATATTGATGGCATGTGTTATAGACTTCAAGGGAAATTGGGATGATCACTTGCCTCTAATAGGATTCGCGTACAACAACAGATATCACTCCAGGATTCAGATGGCTCCATATAAGGCTCTTTTTGGGCGAAGGTGTAATCGGTTGGTTTGAGGTTGGTGAGGAAGAACTAATTGGGCCAGAATTAGTTCACCAGGCTATGGAGAAAGTTAAGCTTATTCAAGAAGGGTTGAGGACTTTGCAGAGTGATAAGTGGTGAATTTACCACTTATTTACATCTCTTTTCCTATGCTTTTGCGACTTTTAATGGTGATATGAGACTATTTATAGCGTGTTTTGGTTATATTTCAGGTGAATCTTATTTATGCGGTGAGTATGGAGAAGTTGGGACAAAAGGAAGTAAAGTGGAGCAAAAAAGAGAAGAACAACACTGTAAGCTGCCAGGTCCACTGCCTTGCGTACATCGGGGCACAACAGCGGTCCTATAGCTGCGTAGAAGAGGTTGCACCAGTGACATATGCACTATTTAGCTGAGGGCGCACCTCTGCTAGGAATGCTGCCATAGTGAATCTTCACCAGCGGTGAGACACCGCACCTACGACTGCTATTGACGTTAGCTAAGATCCGTACGTGCGCTAGATTTCATACCACAGTGGCCACGCACCTACGGTGAAAATTTTGCAGGTGCGGCTGACGGGTTCTAGTCAGTCCCAACTTGGTCATTTCACACTTTTGGAAACCCCAATCCATAGAAAACTCTTTCCAGCCATCTGGAATAGTATCTTTGGCATTTCACACAAATTTGGCAAGCTTGGAGAGCAAGTTCATCACCTTACACCATTGGAGTGAAGATTGGATGCTTCTATTATAAAATTCTTAGTTCCTTTCTTCAACTCTTGTTTTGAATTGATTAATTGTAGGTGTAATTATTTAATTGAGATTGGGTTTTATATTAGAGATGATACTATATTTGGGTATTGAATTCTTATCTTGTTCTTGTATTTGATTATATTGTTTGGGTCTATTGAATCTTTCATGCTTTAATTACATAGTTGGTAGTTGCAAACATCAATTTAGCTTACTAATTGTGTTCTTTCTTGAGAGAGGAGTTCTTCTATTGGGTGAAAATTCAATAGAAGGATTTGGTTGTTTTGACCGTAAATTGAAGCTAGAAATAGCTTGATTTAGGAAATTTTCACCTAAGAGTTGGGACTAGAAGTAGCCTAACTCACCTAAGCTGATTTGATTGCTTAATTGCCTACCCGTGGAGATTCGAGAGAATACATGATAGATAAATATTTGATTGGTTGAAGAACGGTTAAACATACATCCTAACCACGGCTACCTACGCAATTATTGGGTGCAAGTCTTGTGAATTGAATCCCAAGCCCCATGTCTCCCTTTTTATTCTTGCTTGGTGAAATTCATTGATCACATCTATCTTTTATTCGATTACTTTTTATCTTTGTTCTCGTTTCCTAACGAAAAAACCCCAAAACATTTTATCTTTTCATTCTTGAACTCTAGTAAGTTGTTTTAGTTCCTTACTCTTTCAATTGCCTTCATATTGTTCTCCGTGGATTCGACCCCGACATCCTATTGGATTACTTATTATTTTGTTTGATGATCGCTACCACCTCCTTCAGGAGAGTGCTTTTGAGTGCCATAAAAAATGTCACTATTGTCGGGGAATAATTTGGCGTATTGAGTTAGTTTGGAATTTGAGCTTACTTACTCTAGTTCAAATTTGTGACTATTTGTTTTTTTTAGTTAGTTTTATTTTGTTGATTGATTGATTCTATGGCATCTCGAAATGCTAGAGGTTTTGGTGGTTACAACCCATATTATAATGATCCTTGTTGTTATTGTGGAGGACACCAATATTGGCGGAATTTTATAATTGTCCCTAGGAAAGAGAGATATTCACCATCTCAATCCTATGATAGGCATAATTGTTATTTATGTGGTGGTCGTGATAGACATTGGGGCGATTGCCCTAATGATCATCCTCTCACCCTTTTTTATGCTAACAATGGTGCTAGTGGTGCTTGTGATCTTGATAGGATTCATGACATGGCACGTGAAGAACAAAGTGCCCAATTCAAAAGAATGGAAGCAATTCTCCAAACCCTCATGGACAAGTAAAATAACCTAAATGTGAACATAAATTCCATAAAGGAAGACACGAGAAAAGCTTCGGAATCGTGGCACCTTTAACATGAAGAAAGCACACTTGAGACTCATAAACAAAGGGGGACTTGTCAACCAACCACTCCGAAGGCAAATCAAGATGTCAAGAGTGAACGGATGATGCTAGAGTCGCCATCTGAAGTTCAACACATCATTTGTGAGGACTATAGTACATTCGAGGATGAGGATGTCATGAATGGAACAATCTTGCAAATGGAGATACCTAATTTCATTCCAACTAATTGTCAACATTGTGCTTGGTTGAATGGACGAAAATCAAAGTAACTAAGCCTATGGGAAATTTTGGAAAGATCAAGGATTGAGGTGTATTCATTTTGAGGTTTGTCATTCATAGAAGACAAAATGACATCCCTTATTTAAAGGCAAAAAAGTGCAAAATACGATATCGAGGAAATGGCCTACTTGAATTCATCCCTTCACCCCATAATTATCAATAGAAACTTGATTCAAAATTGGGTTGAAGGTTCAAATCCTCCAAGTGGAGATTTAAATGGTGAGGTAATTTGTGTCATGCTGTGATGTTAAATCAAGCGCTTGATGGGAGGTAACCCATCATTTCAAAATTTGGAAGTTTCACAATTTTTCTTTTTGTTAGCATAGCTTAGTATATTGTTTTTGACTAATCCATAAGGTTTCAAGTCTTTTTTAGCTGAATTTGGTAGGTTGAAAAGCTAGAACCTCACAAAAATTGAATCAAGACCAAAATTCTACTGGAATAGCATGCGAAAGCACTTATGTTGTGCACACGAGGACTTGTTGCATGTAGGTGCCATCACATGTGCAAACCGGTAGATGCTGGAAATTTGTCAAAAAGTTATAGGGGAGCCGCACCTGTGGAAGATTTTGCGCAGGAGTGGTAGCGCAGGTACGCTACATAATCTGCAGGTGCGCAGTTTCTTGCCCCAAGAAACTACGTACCTCTGTGGGAGTAGTGGACCTAGGCCAATTCTTCACAGCCTCAATCTTCTAAAAATCCACTTTGATTCCCTCACTAGAGACCACAAGTCCAAGAAAAGCTACAGAGCCCAACCAGAACTCACATTTGGAAAATTTGGCATATAGTTAATGATCTCTAAGAGTCTGCAATACCACTCTAAGGTGATCTGCATGGTCTGCATTACCACATGAATATATAAGGATGTCATCTATGAATACAATTACAAATAGATTTAGAAAGGGTTTAAAGACCCTATTCATCATGTCCATAAAAGCTGCAGGGACATTCGTTAAAGCAAAGGACATAACAAGAAATTCAAAGTTCCCATACTGAGTCCAGAAAGCTATCTTTGGAATATCAGCTTCTATGATCTTTAACTGATGATATCCAGACCTTAAGTCAATTTTTGAAAAGCACTTAGCACCCTGCAATTGATCAAATAAATCATCTATTGGGGGAAGTGGACACTTATTATTTATAGTAACTTCGTTCAGTTGTCGATAGTCTATACACATGCGCAATGAACCATATTTCTTTTGTACAGATAGTGCAGGTTCACCCCAAGGTGATATACTGGGTTGGATGAATCCTTTATCAAGGAGATCTTTCAGTTGTTCTTTCATCTCTTTTAGCTCTGCTGGGTCGTTCTATAGGGTGGAAATGATATAGGTTTAGTACTGGGATCTATATCGATACCAAAATCAATCTCTCTATCTGGAGGAAGTCCTTGAAGCTCCTCAGGGAACACATCTGGATATTCATTCACAATTGGCACGGATTGAAGAGTTGGTGTCTCTTTCTCAACATCAAGACCCTTACTCTGACTAGGTGATATAAACATCCCTTGAAAATCAGCTTCCTAGCCTTAAGATAGGAAATAAACCTACATATAGGCATCATGATACTAATTTTCCATTCAAGGATTGGCTATGTATACATATTCAGGTGTATCACTCATTCCTACGAGTTCATAGCTACCATATGTCGCACTATAAGTCAGTACATAGAGAGGAGTACAAGGTAAGTCAGAAGCATAGCTATTTCATTATATAGCTTAGAGGAACCTAACTTCCATTTAATACTACAACTGTTGTGGTGCCTTGTGAGGCTTATATATATGTATTCTGGTTAGCTAACAGATTTCAGATAGCCCCATGTACAAAGAAAACTCTGGAAAATTTTTAGAAAATTCCAGAGTTAATTCTATTGAAAGCTAAAATCTACATTCTAGTATGAATGGTTCAAGGGGGGATAATCTAATACCCTATAAATTTAAACATATATACGACTAAGGTAATGTCGATGAATTTATTTGGACATGTGTAAATGAGGGTGAATTTGAGCCAAAGTCTAAGTATACAACTATATTAAAGTGGAAAATATAGTTTGAGGGAACGAGACTTGAAAAGGCAATTGAAGTTGGAAACAAGAAAGTCGGGTACTTGCTAGAGCTATGTATTTCACCTACTAGCGTAAACATTCTACGTGTTTTGACTTTCTACATGGTTAAGGTATTTATTTTGATGTCCTACTTTATTCAGCTACATGAATATAAGCCTACAGTAATGGATGAGATAAAGGAAATATGGCCCAAAGTTTAAAAGTTATAAGGCCCAAAACATTAGAAGTTATCAAGTAGGTGGATCACCTACTTTGACTTCTTTTTAGGCCCAATTTATTTGCTAAATGAAGGAGTGGGCTGGGAGATGGTCAAGGCACAAAATACATCTGAAAATAGCCAATATATATCCATATATTCAGCTATTTTTCCACAATTTTCTACAAGATAAACAAAAACCAAATCTCTCTCTCTTTTAGCTCTTCTTGGCAGCCCTCTTTTCCCCCTTAGGGTTCTTGAGTTCATTCTCTTGGTTATCAAGATTTAAGATAAGTTTTTGGCTGTAATTTATCATAGTTTTTATATAAAAAATCTGGTATATTGAAGCTCCACACGTTGGTGGAGTTTGGGCAGCCTTTATGAGAAAGAAGCTCATTGGCTGCCCCTTATTGTGGTATGTTGTCTTAAAGTAATTTTTTCTTGCTGTAAAGTCTTCTTTTGGAGTAACGTTATTGGTGTTGAATAAGTAAGGTTAAGACTTTAAAGTTACAAAAAAAATTAAGGTAAAATTCTTCCCCTCAATTGCTTATTATATATGAGAAGAAAGAGGTGATTCTAGATGTAATTGTTGTATGAACTCATGGGACGGTAATCGGAAGCTGTGAGTTCGAGTTATTATAATTTTGTTGGACTTTTTGGTGGCTTTATTATATGTTTTGTTGTCTGTATTGGTTGGATACCTCGTAGTTGGGGTTGGTTGCGGCTGTTTTGTGATTGGAATAGAAGGGTGTGGCAATACGCTGAGTTTTTGACTATTGTACGGATATGCTGCCCGTTTGATTATAGTAGACTATTTTGTGGGTTCCATATAGTTATTAGATGCTATAAATATATCCAAAATATATCTTAATTTATGGCTGTAATAAGAGAAGGTAATTAGCAAGAATCATAAGTATAAAGAGAGTTCGACGAGCAAGTCACTCGCTTAATAGCCGACATGTTGCCGATATGTGTAGACTGTGTTTATGGGCTGTTCATAATAGTTGTACCACTTGATTTTATATAGATTATCTTCTGGTAGGAAAAGGTACTGTCCACTGAAGTATCTCGAGCCCGTAATCAAGGTATGTAAGGCTAAAACCTCCTTTGTCGCGAGGCACAACCCTACGTCACATGTTTCTCTACAAGGGTCTATATAGTTTATATGATTTTTAGAGATTGGTATTCAGTTGTTATGTGCCCTATTCTATATAGTAATCACCCTGCATATCAATTGTTCATTATCCATACATTCAGAGTATTCGAGCTAATCGTTACTATTCAAAGTGTTCACATAGTAATCAAAATAATATATGTGCCTTTGTTTGTATTCCATAGAACTAATATAGTACATTTGTTATAAGTCTCTATAGATAATTCTCTTGTCATATCATATTCATCATATATATAGTAAATACATGTCATATGATTCACTTGAAGTAGAGCAAAGTTTGTTAGTTGATTCACTTAATCAGAAATTACCATCGGTCACTCAGAGTTCATAAATTACCATTTAGAGCTTACTATTTGTACAGTTGATTTTATTTGTATAATTATTCAGAGGCCCTCATGGCGTCAATTGATAAAATATAAATAAAGTGATGGCAGGGGAAGGTTAGAGATATTATATTCACTTGATTCATGATGCGATGCTGCCTTGTGCACATGGCTGAGACCAAAGACCCTCAGAGTTGAGCCTATAGGTATACCAGCCTATTATGGTTATATACCCTCATAGTAGATCCATATATGGCGTACCCACCTACGGGCTGACCTTTCGAGCTGAGCCTTTATGGTGTACCATCAGAGATCATAGACTACGAGACTTAATATTTTCATATGAGATTCAGAGATAACAGAGTTCATATGCTATCCAATTGATATAAAGCCCTCGAGGCTCATATTCAGAGGCTATCATTTATTTAATTAAAAGTACCTAAGTTACTTGATTTCACGGAGAATTGTATCATTCAATCCCTTATTAATAAAGAACCAAGAAGACACTTGTATAATAATTTTAGAATAATTTCATATGATTTACAGTTTTATAAGTTACGTCCTTCCAGAGGTATATCTCAGTTGAGCACATTATTGATTCTTTCACTGTGCTATCTTATCTATACTTGTTATTCTGTCTTTATTACATACCAATGCATGTTATATATATAATGACACCCCTATGAAATGGGGTGTTACATTCTTTTAAATACAAGACCAGGTACACAGAGTTGTAGACCTTCTCAATAGACACTATCGTGTATCAGCAGAGCAGTCGGTGAGCTCTATTTCCCCCTGGAGCTAGTATAGAGATAGTACTCTCTTTTGTTGTACATATTTGCATAGTACGGGTATGGCGAGGCCCTGTCCTGACCACTTTATAGTTGCATAGTTTCTTACTCTTATAGAGGCTTCATGGATACTATAGTATGATCATTTTGTATCAGTTATTCATAGGCCATCGTATATGCATCTATCATCCTTATTAGTTGTCTCTAGAATATGAATCCTTGATATGTCATCTATCACAGATTATTTGCATAGCATATATGTATATATGGTACTTGTCTATCCCATCTAGACTTTGGGCATGACATGCAGGTGTAAGAGTGGCCGCACACTGCAGCTGCGAAGGCAGCTGAACATAACAAAGGTCATAGGGGCGGTGAGTTGAGTGCAGGGGCGATGATGCACCTGTGGTAATATAATCGCAGGAGCGCCTGTCAATTCCTTTTTTATAGTGAAGACAGGTAAGCCTCTTTCAAATTCCTCACTATCCCCACTTTCTCTCAATTGTTCCCACCCCTCAAATCCCCAACTTCCAATCTTTCACATAATATATCTCACTTTCACACACTGCACATCACATAGCAAAGCAAAGCAAAGAACACTCCTCAAAAAGAAAGGAATTTCAAGAAAAGGGACGACTTGTTCTTAAAGGAAAAAAGAGACAAAAAGTTCACTTTCTTCGTCTCACCATTTAAGTTTCAAGGTATGTGTTCTACTTCTTTAAATATTGAGTCTATTATTTGATAGGTATACTCTTGATTGTCCTTGTGAATCTCAAACTATGTGCAATAATGTTGAATTAAGTAAGTTAGGGCATACATTTTTGGGTGCAAAAATTTGAAGTTATACTTGATTATGCATGTGCCTTAGTATGATGATGAATTGGAAGTCTTAGTACAGTTCCTACTACAAAAGCATGCCTAATTTGTTATTATTGGTTGTGTGTTTTTGGTTGACACTGAAGAAGGCAATAGCGCAGGCGCAGACTTTTTGGCGCAGGGGTGACGCTGCACCAGCGCTCAATTGCCCACTACTATGGAAATTCTAGAATAATGCAGGGCCGCAGGTGCGTGAATTTTTCTGTCGTGACGAGCCTGTACCTGAGATGAACAGTTCCACAGGTGTGGCCACTGTGCAGTAAATCTAAAATAGTAGTTGTGCAACTGATATTTCTCGAGCCTTTTTAATTTGTTTCTCTGCCTCATTCACAATGATTTAAAGTGCTTAACATGATTACATGCTTTTCCTAACTTGATTCTAAAATTTTAGGTACTTTAAGCTACAAAAATGGAGCACAACCTTGTTAACACAAACTTTTGGGTGATAAGAGGAAGCTTTGGACATGCAGTATGATACTGTGTGATTCAGGTTTCTTGACTGTCAGCGCCGATACTATAACAATCTTCTCAACAAAAAGATAAATCCAGAAAGAGGAATAGTTGAGAAGAACTTGGCAGGGCATCTTCCAGATTTCTATAGTCGTCTTGTGACCAAAGGTTGGAAATGTTTCATACCTAATGCTTATGAAGCAAATGGGGAATGGGGGAGGGAGTCCTATGTAAACCTAAAGCGTATGGACTTCAACAACCCAGAACTCACCATAAGGGGTAAGGTTGTGCGACTTGATCCTGAGCAAATAAATGCATTTTATGGGCTGCCTAATCATCCACTTGAGTTGATGCATGAGAAGGATTCACGTTCAGGCGCTTGGTTGATATCTATGTTATGCCCTCCAAGAGAGACAGTGAGTTGGGCTAGACTGCTAAAAGGAATATTATCGAGTGACTTCACAGCTGAGGCTAAGATGTTGTTGGAGATTATTTGTAGTCGTGTGTCGCCCAGCGGGCATAAGTCTTGTGTCCCTCATCTTCGAGCTAGGATGATAGCTTGCATTCTTGATGACATTCCCGTGAATGTTGGTCACTACATAGTGCAAGAGCTGAAGGAGTATCTGATTCAGGATAGACCAACCTTGATGTTTCCCTCCTTGAATACTGAGTTATGTTGGCAGGCTGAAGTTGCTGAGCATCCGGGGGATCATTGGACAGCACATGAGAGACTATTTCATCTACCGAAAGTGAAGGGAGAAGGGGGTGCACCGCAAAGCAAGAAGAGGAAGATTGACATTGTTGTGGAGCAGGATCCCTCCTCTCAGGGCACACAGGTTGAAGGACCCTTTGGGTCAATTTCTTCTCAGCTGGACTCTATTTGGGACATAGTGACACAAATTCCCAGTAGTTCTTCACAGCTACAACCTTCTGTCACGATTCGATTTCTCAGTCATGATGGAACCTACAACCCCCCAGTAGGCGAACCAATCCCCGTAGCCCAGAACGGTTAGTAATGGGATACCTTCTAACAGTTTAAGCGGAAGATTTGATATATAAGCGGAAGCAAGGGCACAATGAGAAGAAAATAGATACAAGAGAGATATAAACAAGTGGAATCTAAACCAACCCAAAACCTGGTATCAAAGCGTATAAGAGCCGAACTATATCAGGAGTACAAAGGTCCAAAAGTCATATATACACAATGTCTCTGAAACTATAAGAGTACAAAATACACCAAGGATAACTGAAGTCAAGATCTGAATGCCAAGAGCTCACCCTCAGCCTGGATGATCCAAAAACTGCACCCCGCATGAGTCGCGCTAACGGCGATGGCTCACGCTAGGATCTGCACTAGAAAATGCAGAGGGTAGGGTGAGCACCAAATGCGAAGCATAAGGTACCCAGTAGGTATCATAGGCTGACTGGGCACATATAAAGTAAAAGAGCAATAGCAGGCAGAGTAGGAACAAGTAGTCACAGAATTCAACGATAAGCACACAGGAGCTAGCCCAGAGAGAAGACAGCAGAAACAACATATAAGGCTAGCATATAGAATATATACACACAACAGGCACATGTGAAAGTAAGGACAACACACCTGGGATCCTTGCAAAAATAATATATATAAGAATAAGTTCTAGAAATGGGCGGTATACCGGTACCCTCAAGTATAAGGAAAAAAGGAGAGAAGAATAAAGGTAGACATGCTCGACATACAGGAATTAATACCCAATCAAGTAATACAAAACTCAATCCAGGAACTCACCACCTCACAGTAATCATGCTCATACTCAACCGTAACAGGGAACAATATCGGAATAAAGTAACAAGAGTCTACCTACAGTCCCTCGGCCGCCCATACAACTGAGGAATGCAATCAAGTGAAAACAAACTCTCTAACATCCTATACTACCGGAGCATACAATCAACAAACAGCAAACAAGGGTGGTATCTCAAACAATGGATGATATGATGCATGAAAACCTCGGGGTGAAATAGAACTTTTGTATATACCTCCTCTGGTGACGATCAGGCCCAGCAGGCATGTTCTATGGAAGGACATAGCCCGTATACCTCTACTCCACCATATACCATTCCCTCCGACACATTCAGCCCAAAGCCTCAAGCTCGGAGCGGCAATGTCCATGGAGGTTCCGAACCCCATACTAAAACTCAGAATCAATACGCGTCTTCTAAAATTGAGTCGGGGTTCAAGCCAGTGGCTAAGTCTCAAATATGCATGCCTAGCCCCTATCTAGGACTAAAACAGTGAAAATGATGTCTCAAAAACCCTTCCAAGGGTGCCTGAGCACAACTGGGTCTAAAATAGTAGTAAAAATATCTCAGATGCTCGACCCGGCCGAGCCTGATATCATTTCAAATTAGTAAGAAAACTCAGCTAGCACTCTGACCCGGTCGAGTCTAGCAATAGTGGTAAATCATGATAAAACCATATTTTTAACCTTCTTTTACCTCAAGAAGATCCACATATCAAGTCAAATTATTTCCAAATCCAATTTCATCGAAAATGGGCCCCCAGGGCCATATAAGGTTTAGAAAATCAGTTTTCGTAGGCCCGAAGCTAAAAACTGTAATAAAACGTGGAAAAACCTCTTTATATGCATGGAAATGATATGATCAACCCAAATAGCTGCCTGGCAGCTCACAATCAACCTAATGGTCTTGTACAGGCTCCGAAGCTACTCAACAAGCATAACCAGCCTAGAAGGATATTTCTATGTCTGAAACTCGCGGACATTCCCAATAATCCCACCTTCTATGTTCCAGAGTCAACAAGACCTCACGGGGTCACAAGGGTAATAAATATATCAACTAATAGGAATACTACACACAATGGAGGAAAGAAATAGGATGAATCATGGAAAAGCGGTCAAGGTCTATGGTACCAACCTAATAACCCAACCCAAGGATGCCAACTAGTATAATTTTACCCGATATATGCGAAGTCTAGGGAGTTAAGCCGTAACCTACCTGTCGTCCGACGATAAGCTTCGGGAATGACGATATCCAAGGCCGAGCTGCTCCGAAAAGCTCTGAACGAGAATCAAACTATCAAATTCATGAATAAAATGTTAAGATGAGTCTAACGATACCCATATTGCTACAATTGTAGCCGGGTCAATATCTGGGTCAAAAGCGGGACCGCAGGGACCATAACCTAAAACCAAAAATGAAAAGACCCACGATGACCCTAACGATGCCAAGAAGGCATGCTCCAAATTTGAGCACAATTGGACAAGGTAAGGGCACCAAATTTACCCGCCCAAGTTGGGGATTAAAGAATGGAAATTTCGAAAATAAAAATGGAAATTGGGCAAGAATTACTTACCAAAACGATGGAAAATCAGCCCAAGATGGATAAAACTTCACACCCACGAACATGCACAATCTTAGGGGGCAGAATCTATCATAAAATCCAAGCTTTGGATTAGCATCAATGGAGGAATTAAGAGAAAAATCGAAGAAGGCAAGTTGGGGAAGATGACTTACCAAGAGGCGCAGAACTCCGGATAATCGACGAACAAATAATTCCCCAGGTTTAGAACTGAATTGAAGCAAAATGGTGGAGAGAATTTTGAGTTTTAGAGTGAAAAAAGTGAGGAGAAGGGCTGGAAAAAATGAAATGACAGTAATAAAGCTGTTGTCCGTAGCTGATATTCAAAAACCAATAGTGCTAATAGAGTGGAAACGACATTCCAGACTCAACGAAATCGACGAAACTTCCATACGAGGTTGTTTCGAAGAAATGTTGACCCAAGTCAACACTAATGAAAAGGAACTCAAAGGCTCGAAATGAGTCTGACTCACCCCAAACCCGAACCAACCATCTTCCTAGCCCAAACTCAACATTCTGAAGTTGATGGAACTGTCAGATTTTGAATCTGACACTCCAATCATCCAAAGTCACCCGAAGTTACACTTTCAACTCCAAATGGCCTGAAAATTGAGAAAACCACACAAAACTCACACTGAAAGTTCTCAAGCCTCAATTAAAGGTCCAACTAGACCAAACTCATTGCTCCGGAGCTAACGGAACTGTCAGAATTCAATTCCGAGCACATTAGCTAAGAATGTTGACCAAAGTCAATGATATTTTAAGTTTAAGCTCTAAAACAGGCAAACGGCTAAAATGACTAAACAAATGACCAGGGCACCGAACTACCGGTCCTAGCAAGCCATAAATGACTTGGGGCCTCTACAGAAAGGCTTTAACATTACAATGAATGCGTAAACGCGAAGATGACTGGAAGGGTCAACACAACATCCACTACTAAAAAGACTTTGGTCCTCGAAAGTCAAGAAGATGGGAGTACCTGAAGGCTCGAACAACTGTGGATACTGAGCTCATAACTCACTCTCGATCTCCTAAGTAGCCTCATCGATCGGACGATGTCTCCACTAAACTTTCACAACCGGAATCTCCCTAGATCTCAATCCCCTGATATCTCTGGGTAGAATAGTTATCGGCTCCTCAACAAATGATAACCTCTCATCCAACTAAACCGAATCCCAATGTAACACATGAGACTCATCTGGAATATACCGATGCAACATCAAGACATGGAAGACTGGGTGAACTACTGAAAACATCGGAGACAAGGCTAACATATAGGCAACACTACCAATGTGTTGTAGAATTTCAAACGGCCCAATAAACCTGGGGCTAAGCTTGCCCCGCCGATCAAACCTCATCACACCCTTCACGGGTGATACTCGGAGGAAAACTTGGTCACCAACACTGAACTCCAAGGCATGAAGCTTAAGATCGGCGTAGCTCTTCTGCCTACTCTGGGCCGCTCCAAGTCTATCCTGAACCAAACAGACTCGGTCCAAGGAATCTCTAAGTAAGTCTGTACTTTGTGGTCTGGACTCCAACCCATCAAACTAACCAATCAGCGATCTGCAATTCCTACCATATAAAGCCTCGAAAGGTGCATTGCAAATGCTCGAATGAAAGCTATTATTATACGCGAACTCGGCCAATGGCATGAACTGATCCCATGAACCTCCAAAGTCAAGTACACAGGCCCGAAGCATATCCTCCAGGACCTGAATGGTCCTCTTGGACTGGCCATCTGTCTGAGGGTGTAAAGTAGTACAAAGTTGAACCTCTGTACCCAAATCCCTCGGGATAGCTCTCCAGAACTGGGATATGAACTGAGTGCCGTGATCTGAAATAATAGAAGCTGGGACCCCGTGCAACTGTACATTCTCACAAATGTAGATCTGAGCTAACCTCTCTGCCCTGTAAGAAGTCTGAACTGGCAAGAAATATACTGACTTAGTCATCCTATCAACAATCATCCAAATGGAGTCAAACCCTCGAGTAGTACGAGGCAAACCAACAACAAAGTCCATAGTAATACCTTCCCTCTTCCACTCAAGAATAGAAAGTCACTGCATCAAACCACCCGATCTCATGTGTTCGAACTTCACCTGTTGATAGTTCAAGCACTGAGATACGAACTCTTCCACGTCCTACTTCATACCACTCCACCAGTAAAGCTGTCTTAGGTCTCTATACATCTTTGGTGCGCCAGGATGGATGGAGTATCTGAAACAATGTGCCTCACAAAGTATCAACTGTATTAAATTGCCAACTCTCGAAACACAAAGTCGACCCTCAAACCTCAAAATCCCATCAAAACCCAAGGTAGCCCGGCTGGCCTCACCCCGAACCACCTGATCACTAAGGTCACACAAACTCTGATCCTCAAACTGTCAGCTCTGAATCTGATTAACTAGAGTAGAACGAACCTCAACACTGGCAAGAACTTTGCTGGGATCCGATAAGTCAAGCCTAACCAAACGGTTAGCCAAGGACTGGATATCTAAGGCCAACGGTCGCTCAGAAGCTGAAAGTGAAGCTAGGCTACCTATACTCACTGCCTTCCGACTCAAGGCATCCGCTACCACGTTTACCTTTCTTGGATGGTATAAAATAGTAAAATCATAGTCCTTTAGAAACTCAATCCATCTCCTTTATCTCGAGTTCAGCTCGCGCTGACTCGTAATGTACTGAAAACTATAATGGTCGGTGAATATCTCACAATGAACTCCACATAGATAGTGCCTCCAGATCTTGAGCGCGAAGACTACCACCGCCAACTCTAAGTCATGAGTGGGGTAGTTGCGCTCGTGAACCTTCAACTGCCTCGATGCATATGCTATCACTCGACCCTGCTGCATCAATACACAACTAAGACCGACCCCTGAAGCATCACAATACACGGAGAAACTATGACCCTGAACCGACAAAGTCAAAACTAGAGCTAAAGTCAATAAGACCTTAAGCCTCTGAAAGCTATCCTCGCACTGATCAGACCACTGAAATGGAACATCCTTCCTAGTCAGCATAGTTAAAGGTGCTGCTATGGAAGAAAATCCCTCGACGAACCGTCTGTAATACTTTAATTTACAAAATTATTGAGTGTTTCTTTGTTTTAAACCGCGTACAGACATAGAAATTTGAGGTTTTTCCCACTAAAGTTAAAGAATGATATTTTGATGAGTCCAAACTCGATTTTAACTCAAGTTTTGACAAAATTTCATATTTAAACTTCTTAAATTATGGGTAATATAATTTTAAAATAATATTTCAATTTTACCCTTGTGGGTTCGGGGTTGAATTTTTAGACCCGGAGCTTAAGTATAGCGATATGGATATCTATAGTTTTGTTTCCTTATGTAGAATGCGTATTAGATCAAATTGGGCTCGTTCAAAGGCTCTATGAAAGGGTAAAACTTTGACTTTACTTTTCGAACTTCTCTTAAAGCAAGTTGAGGTTTCTTTGACTCTTTTTCACAGTGTTTACATGTTATTTGTATGTATGGAGAGTAATGAGATTTGGGAGTCCCGTATATATGAGGTAACGAGCATCTATACGAATATTGGTGTTATGTGAAGAGCTAAAAGTAATTAATTGACTTGTTTGGACTATTTTCCCCTATTTTCTAGCATACTAGTTGTGAATTGTATATGATAGTGACTTGTTGAGTATGCTAGTTGGTAATTATACTCCCGTTTGAGATTTTGATCTAGTTCATGGTGATAATTGGTGAAATATAGAAACTTTGAATAGTAAAATTATAAAAAGAGAGATTTACTATTTGTGAAAGCTGATAGAAGAGAACTTTGACTGATAATTGAATTGATACATGATATAAAATGCTTTGCTTGATATTGTGTATGATATTTGAGATAGGAGTGGCACTCCTGCACATCATACATTGTATTTTATTGGGATCAGAGATGCACTTCTACACATTATATATTATATGAAATGGATTTGTAAGACTGTACATTATATATTACATGGATTAAAGTTGCACGTCTACACAATATTATTGAAAATGGAGTGTTACATCTGCTCAGTGTATGGACCTCGCGAGTCCCTCATGAGTCCCAGCTAGTTATAGAGGGTGTGTACACAATATATGCATTACATTCATTCACTCATTTCTCTTTACTCAGACTATATAGGTTATTGTTTGATGAATATGTGCTTAGTTGTTGAGAAACATGGCGTATGGTTATTTGATTCCAGTGGATAGTTGATTTCCTTCACTTATATTAATATTGGGTCTAGGAGTGCAAATTAGTGATTTGATGACTTTATCCTGTTTTGACTTCTTTGATATGCTACTTGTACTATAATGTATATATGCGTATAGTCGTCGTGATTATTTTATCTGTTAGTCTAGATGTGGCCTTTCTGTTTGTAAGTTTGTGTAGATTGTATTGTGTAGTAGGGGATTGATTATTTCTCGCCATTACATTGGATTAGGATCGATCGACGATGCTGCTGAATACGCATGTTTTAGTACTCATACTTATTTCTTCTGCACTTTTATGTGTAGGATATAAGTTCAGAGTTTTGGGTCGTTGATTCTCCCTTCGTGCATAGATCTCATTTTTCAGATTTGGGGCAGTTACTGGCTGATTTGTGGTTTCTTTGGATTTCTTCCATGTTTTTCTGTTATGTTGCATTTCTCTTATATTTTGGAGTATCCCAGACTTTCAGTTCTATTCCTACTTCTATTAGAGGCTTGTAACTTGTGACTATCAAATTTTGAATTGGTTGTTGTCTTTCGTACTTCTTTATCCATTCGATTATGAGATTCAGTGTACGATATACTTACTTTTTCAATATATTTACCTAAATTGGCATTATTTGATTGTTGGATTGACTTACCTATTCCGGGGTGAGATAGGTGTCATCAGAATTTGTGTTTTGGATCGTGACTGATTTGGCAATATAGTACATGTCTAAGAAAGTAATTGATCCAAAACAGATAGTTTCAAGTAGAAAAGAAAGATAATTAAAATTAATAATTTAACTTGTATACACAGGCCTGCCAATACACTTACCATAAGGGTATCAAGTGTAATTATTGATATAAAGTTAAATATAAACTCGAGTTCACCTCTTTAAAGAATGAGGAATCCAATAAGTAACTACTGAATTAGTGAATAATATCTGGTGTATTGAAAGTAACAATATCCTTATGTTAATAGTGAATTTTTTTCACATGTGATTGAATTCCTACATAGAGCTCTTGTAAAACCTAGAATGGTATAACTCTTGAAGCTCACAGATCGCACAAACATTTTTTCTATATGAATTACGTGTGTTATTGACATGGTACTAGCTTGGATCAAGTCCACCATGTGAGATATTGGATATTTGGATGTGGATCACGGGTCATCCATGTGGACTGACCCCCACCCATTTAGAAAAGGGAAACTTACATAGATATGATATATTAAGAAAATATTTATCATCTATAGCAATAGAGTTTTTTTTCACTTAACACTTATAATACAGTTCTAATACATATTGTTGGGAATAATTTATAAAACACATATAATAAAAGTTTTATTCATGGATAATACATTTATCACACACTTTAATACTCTTATAATACATCGTGTCAATTTCTTACCAAACAAGCATAATACATTTTAAAATACTTATAATATATCTATATTACATGTATAATTCACTTTTAATACATAGTGCAAATTTATCATAGTATTAATATATACTGCTATAAATTATAACAAATAAAACGTATCGCTAAAAATATTAATTATTTATTAAAAAATACTCACCCACGTAATTTTTTCTTTAGAAAGGAATAAGATTGAGGAGTTACTAGGAAAGTTACCTGAAAGTTAAAAGCCCATACAACCCCTATATTTATGGGGAAATAAATGTATATTTTGTGGATTACAAACTAGAAGAAAACTTCTCTCTTCTACTAGGAAAACACATGCTCTCTTCTTCTACCTAGAGAATAATCTTCTCTAATTTTTCTTAATAGACACACACTGAAGAAGACATCTAGTTTGTGGAATTAAAGTTTTATTTCCTAGTGATTCAAAGAGGATTTGGAGAAATTTATTTTGATGACAATTAAAATAATTTCTGCTGCGATTAAAAGATGCATAATTTGTTGTTCTTGCTCCATGACTATTTTACTTACAATATTATTATTATTATTATTATTATTATTATTATTATTATTATTATTATTAATTAGAGAATAATATAATACATACAAAAAGATCTACAAATGATAAAGTCCAAACACACTCTTTGATTAAGAATGAGTGTCAATGATTGTATGTAAAATAATACCCAACTTGGAGTTGGGGTCGAATCCCACAAGGACTAGACTGGACCAAATTTAGTATATTAACTCACGATAAGCATGTACATTGTAGATGATGGAGCTACATTGTCGCAGCTAAAGGAAGTAAAGAACTTTCTATCCCTAGCTCATATATCACCAGATTTGCCCGAATCGAGTCGAAGAAGTCTTCAAAGTGATAGTTTTCATGGTGTTCGTGAAATTTAGAACACCTGAGTGAAAACTTCACTAACTCGATAAGTTAATGATTTGAGATTTGAGAAAATGAGTTGGAGTTGGAGAGTTTTCTATTTTCTTCAGAGAAGTCTCATCACTAGAAGATACCATAGAATTGATTGAAGCTTGAAGCATATGAAGGTGATGAAGACGAAGATGAACGATCAATTTTTCACTTTGGGAGTTTCCAGACACGTCAGTGTCTGATCTTGTATATATGTGTATAGTATCTTTTTTTTATTTTTGTTTGCTTTATTTATGTCTGGATCGGTTTAGGCCTCTTGTTGGACTAGTTGCTTTATTTTATTTTCAATAAAAAAACTTTGTGGCCTGCTTGGATTAAAAAAGCATGCATATTATATGAAAATAACAATAAAGTAAAATTGAGGGATTTGATTTATAACAAGTAATTATATTAAGAGTAGACAAGTAATAAATTAACACAATTAATGAGATTAATCAAGATTAAGAGTCTAGGGGTGTACTTTCAATGAGATAATAGCTTCAATTGAGATTGATAAAATGCCTTAGATTCAATTTACTATATGGATAACTTTGGTTTTAGCTATGTATCAAGGTCTCTCAACCCAAGAGCATGTCTGTTTTGGGTTTTCTTGAATTCCAAAATCAATTATAATTAACCAACCAAAATATGCTTGAGTAGACTAAACTATCTTTAGCTTTAGCCTTTAGATGAAAATTCTCAAATCCTCACCATTGAATACTTATCCAATTCCAACCCCTTTCTCAAGCAAGATTGAAATTAGAGAACTGAACCATGTTTGAAACCATTGATTTTATAATTAAAACTCGAAGCATTCAATGAATTCATACAATATAATCGATTCTAAGAGTAAATAATTAATACTCAATTAATACTACACTCTCATTATTGAACACACCCTTACAAGAGAATTTAGCTACTCATGTCAATGAAAAAGGAGATTATACCATGTAGGTATTCCTCAATTTTATTCATAATAAGAATTTAAATTCAAATTCACGCTTTAATGCTCAACAATGGAGTTTTTCAATTCGGAAAATATAAAGTCATCAAGTGTATTTTCTTCCTTTCTAAGAGTACTACAAATTGATAATGAAATTTGAAAATTTTACAATGAAAAACTGTTACTACATATCCCCAAAAATGTCCTTGAAAACTCACAAATACGCTTGAAAAGTTTTGAAAAAAATTATCCTTCGGAACACCTGCGCTTCACTTGCGATCTGCAAGTGTCGAGGAAAGCTGCCAGTGCTCTGTCTCTCTCTTGCATTGTACCTGCGAGCCGCATGTTCTCACATGCGGGCCGCATGTTCTCACATGCGGGCCGCATCTCCAGTGCAGCTTCAATTCTTGAACTTCATTTTTTGCTTATCATTTGCGGTCCATTTGCGAGACACACATGGGTTCCTGCGCTTCTCAGATGCAGCTTTTCAGCTTGACTTTTTTCCTTGGCTCTTAACTTGGATTTTTGCCTTCTTTTTTATATTTTGGGTTCAAATTCTTGTTCATCATTAAATCCTAGAAATGCCTGCACATAAGAGATAAATGACATAATACTTATCTAATAAACACAAGATTAAGACAATAATTCATGCTTAAGAACTAAATAAATTGATAAATTACCAACTTATCAACAAAAAATACAGTTGTTGCTCTGCCACAAAACTAGTAGTAGTACATGTAGTAATAGTAGTAGTATTATTATTTATAGGACTCACAGAGAACCTATTACTAGTAATGTTAAACATTGTAGTAGGGTGAGCTGGTGAGGCCTTAATCAGTCTAACGAATACCTTGCCTTCCTTAATAGCACGCAAAATAATAATAATAATAATAATAATAATAATAATAATAATAATAATAATATTATTATGGCTGTTATTATTATCAAAAACAGTACTCAGAGAATGAACACATTCTTTATTGACCACCCACAATGTTAATCATCATTCAGAGTTTGACTTACTCAATTATTTGAACGAAAAAGATTAAAAATATCCTTAAATTATGTGAAACTGAATAAAAAATCATTATTAGTGGTTTTAATTTAAAAATGTCTCCGTCGCTAATAATTTAGTGAAAAAATGCTCATACCGTTAATACTCTGATCATAAAATACCTCTATTGTTATTTTTAGGTCAAAATTTCTTTTTTTCTAATAAATATCTTTTCTTTTAGTTTAAAACACATTAATTTTAAAATATTTCTTTGAAATTCTTTTTTTTTTCTCTTAAAATTCTTTTAACTAATATAAAAGTGAAAAGTAATAATTTTTTCCTCTTAACCTCATTTTATCAACTAAAATAGAATTACTACATATGCTTTTTAAAAAATGATAATATAAGTTATATATATAAGATTATAGTAACCTCATTAATATTTATTTAGATAATGATTAAAAAATTAATATAATAAAAAATACTTTTATTTCTTATTTTTTTAATTGAAGTCAGATAAATATTTGCTAATATATTCCTTGATTTTAAAGTTAATATGAAAATAGGATTAACAAACTGAAATATTACAATATTTTTTTGATACATATAAAAGTGATTGAAAACAAAGAATATCTATATTTAATTTTTAAATTGTATACCTAAAACAAGAAAAAATTTATTTTATTTTCTTAATTTCAGGAAAGGAATAACTCCATCAATGATATTTTAAAGATATTTGTGACTTGAAGTAATGTAATAAAATTTTTATTTTTATGACATTGTGATTGTTATATCTTAACTTTAGAATTAGGGATTATATTAGAAAATATTTATCTTTCTTCAATTTGAAAAATATTAAGAAATAAAAATATATTTTATTTTATTAGAAAAAAATTAATCATTATTCAAACAAAAATTAGTAATGAATTACTATGATATTATATATATGACAATTAATGACAGGTTACAATATTTTTGTTAGAAAAAAATGTATTTAAAAGAAAAAAATAATATATTTATCAAAAAAATAATGTTTCTGATCTAAAAGTAATAATAAAAATATTTTTTTGATTAAAGTATTAGTATTATGAATACTTTTAATTAAATTATTAATGAAAAATATTTTTGTTCAATTTTATATGATTTAAAGACTTTTTTTAATCCTTTTTCAGTTATTTAAATGTATTAAAATGCAGCACCTGCACGTTCAAGCACTCTTTTCATTTTTTGAAAATTTATCATAATTAGACCATATGCAGGCATCACGTGGCCTGGCTGGACAAACAGATAGGTGTGACTTTCAATAAGTGGTAAGTAGTCCCTCCATTTCTATACTAAAAATTCTTAAGAAATGTATAAGTTGATCGGGACCAATTAATATGAAATAAAGTGATTACTGTAATAGAATTAATAGAATTAACGGGGAAGGACCTAAATTACTCTTTAAGTATTGAAAATGATATAAATATATTATTTTTTCAGCTTTGAGCTCTAAATGCCTTTTTTATTTACCTTTGGGCTCTAAAATACCCTTTCATCCATCTTTAGGCTCTATTTTGTCTTCTTTTTTAAAAGACCTTTAGAAAAAATTATTAATTTTTTCATTTAATATGTGACAATATTTTATTGGTTGAAATTTTCATTAATTAAAATCTATTAATCCACAAATTCAATTCGAATCCCAGATTTGGCTCCTCTCCATTTCTCATATGTTCATTTTCTCAAATTCTTATTCAGATGAGAGAAACATGTCATAAATTTAAATTAATGGTTGAGATTTAGTCAATTAGTGATAAGCCTTAATCATGATTAAAATAATAAATATTTTATATATTTTTTCCAAAATATAAGGCAATCCCACAATTCTAGCCACTTTTTAAATTATATTATTATTTATTTTGTCAAATATTCAAATATCTGATTGCAATTATTTACAATACAGGAAAAAAGTTATACTAAATTCTAATAGTAATTTTTTTTAATGTGGGGAGACTTCTCTTCCAACAGTGAAATTCTTTTCCAGCATCCAAAATTAGGCTAAAAATAATTTTAGTGAAAAAAATAAACGTAAAAATAATGTAGGACAAAATTTACTCAAGGCAAGTAAGAATATTTTTTTTATATCTAGGAAAGATATCTTGTAAATCTAAATGGTGAGATTAGAATGATATTTTGAAAGTAAATATATGAAAGTAATTAATTATTTTAATTATAATTAAGACTTATTTTTTATTTACTAAATCTCAATCATTAATTTAAATCTATTACATATATCTCTAATTTAAATAAGAACTTAGAAAAAATGGAGAGATGAGAAATAAAGATGAGCTAAATTCGGAATCTGAATTGAGTTTGTGACTTAATATGTTTTGATTAATTAAAATTTCAACCAATAAAATACTGTTACATATTAAATAAAAATTCTAATCATTTTTTCTAAGAGGTGGGCAAAATAGGACTCAAAAATGATGAGAAGGGTATTTTAGAGCCTAAAGATGGATGAAAAAGGTATTTTAGATCTTAAAGGTAGATGAAAAAGATATTTTAGAGCCCAAAAATGAAAGAAGAATATATTTATACTATTTTTAATATTTGAAGATTAATTTAGTTCCTTCTCCATAGAGTTAATTAAGCTTTGAAAAAAGCAAATGAGTGTTTTTCCACATGGCACATGTACAAGACTAATAGCCAAATTCTAATATCAATTTATTTTGTAACGTGTTTTTTTAAAAAATACTTTAATGAAAAATAATTTGTGTTGGTCTAAAAAATGAAAAAGCACTTTTGGCTCAAACAATTTATATTTTTCTCAAAAATGCTTTTTAAATAAATATTTTTGGAGAAAAATTAATTTTTTAACTTTTGCTAATCTCTAAGTATTCTCTAAAAATACTTATTTTCTTTTAAAAATTTGGTCAAGCATTTTTTTTTTAATAAGTACTTTTTAGAAAGAATAAACTTGTAGGTTTGTGATTCAAAGCTACCAAATACCATTAATAGCAACGTTGAGATTTTCTTGCAGAAATACGAAATTGCTCCTTTCGGCTCTTTAATTCTATATATTTTCGTCTGGATTGTAGCAGATGGAGTTGAATTTTGGAATCTTCTGGTGGGTATGAGAAGAAAGTTGTTTATGTCAGAACAACTGGGTATTTTTTTAGTGGATTGGAATTGGAGGAGTTGACCTAAATTTATTGTCTGATTTGGGAAGAATTCTTTTTTTTTTCTCGTCTTAAGGATTTATCTCTGAACTGAGGTTTGAAGAACATATATTATGGAGAAGGAAGGAACAAGATTTTCTGAAGTGGGTATTTGCAGCTTTTGAAGAGGGGAGGTGCATTTTGGCGGATCTGAGCAAGTTTGGTGAAGCAGCTCAAGTGAGGTCTTACTTAAGGGTTTTTTGTTTCTAACAGTTTTCATTCCGAGGAGATGGCATGTATGAAGTTGGGATCCAAAACAGATGCATTCCAAAGAAAAGGGCAGGCCTGGTATTCTTTCTTCTTTCTCTAAGCATTTTGTTTAATCTATATTTCATCTAGTTTTCTTATTCTTACTAAGCATTTTTTGAACATGCTTGTTGACTATGTTCAAATCTGATAACATGCGACCAGATTGAGTGAAAACTGAGTAGCTGGACACTGTAATTGGGGGTTCATCACAAACTTCTCAGTTTTATTGTGAAAAATATTTACATCTGTTGTTAACATATTAAATTTTTGCTGGTTGACACAGTACTTCCTCATTTTAAGGTAAATGTTACTATACCTAAGGAAAAGCATCAAACAGTAACCGTCATTGGGGGAGAAATAAAAACTGGACGGAAAACAAGAAAAAAGCACCTTGGAACAAAATAAAGTATGGCCGACAATGGTTTACTCAAATCCTTTTGACCACAAGTATCATTGTATAAAGCCAACGTATTTATGTTAGATTAGAGCTTATTCCATCAAAAAACAGTTTGTTGCATACTAACTATGTAGCCAGTAAGAAGACTACATAAGACAATGAGCTGTAGGTATCAAGATTTTCCTCCCGTATATTCCGTGATACACACCATTCCAGCCTGATAAGAATTAGCCCTTGCGTGTCAGGGCCTCAGGGAGTAGATTACTTTTCAATTTTTACAACTTGCCTTTTGTTGGTATGTTTGTAGGTTCTGCACAACTGGTCTCCCAAGTGACATTGTTGTTGAAGTTGGGGAAATGACTTTCCATCTTCACAAGGTAAAGTTCTCTGCAAGAATTGATTGATCTAGTGATGTATAGTCAACTGCCGTATTGGTACTTCTCTTTCTTCTGCATATGAATGATGTTTCGTGAATTAGTCTTTTCAAATGTCCTTCCATTCGCCTTAGATTTCTGTTTTTTACCTCTTGGGTTGCTCTCAAGTACACCTTATTCATGCTTGTTAACTATCTACTGTAAGAAAAAACAGTTATTCTTTCTTCATCTCTTCTTTTTGGTACTTTTGAGATCTTTTTTGCTTCTATATTTGATGAAATTAGGCAGAAGTCACATACTTTTTCACCTTTTAATGACCTGTTGCTCTCTACTTTAGTCTCTTCGAGCTAGCTTTTATGCTTCCAACCAATGGTAATGTTCTAAGACAAAAAAGTTGTCAACTTCATCAAAACTTTGGCCTTTTCTGCATTTAAAAACACTGTAAATCGTCCCTGTGCACAATTTCAAATTAGTTTGATTGTATGGAGTTCCTTAAGCTTGTCAGATCTAATTTAAAGTTTGATTGCAAGGAAGATAATTGACCTTTTAGATTTGTCTCATTTTTAATGTTTTCCAATGAATAATTGCAGTTCCCATTGCTTTCTAGAAGTGGGGTTATGGAAAAACGGATTGCAGAGGCATCTGAAGGAGAAGATGGCTGTGTTATTGAACTCACTGACATCCCTGGTGGTGCTAAAACATTTGAACTTGTAGCTAAATTTTGTTATGGGGTTAAACTAGAGCTTACAGCAGCAAATGTTGTATACCTTCGATGTGCCGCAGAGCATCTTGATATGACTGACGAATATGGGGAGGGGAATCTGCTATCACAGACTGAGGTTTTTCTTAATCAGGTAGTTCTTCGTAGCTGGAAAGACTCTTTGAAGGCACTCCAAACCTGTGATGATGTTCTCCCATATGCTGAAGAACTCAAAATTACAAAAAGGTGCGTTGATTCATTGGCTGTGAAGGCATGTACTGATCCCAACCTGTTTGGTTGGCCTGTGATGGAGCACGTTGGCCCCTTGCAGAGTCCTGGAGGGAGTATCCTATGGAATGGAATAAGCACTGGAGCTAGGCCAAAACATTCAAGTTCAGATTGGTGGTATGAGGATGCATCAACTTTAAGTTTACCTCTTTACAAGAGGCTAATTTCTGCTATGGAATCTCAAGGCGTCAAACAGGAAATTGTTGCTGGTTCCCTCAGTTATTATGCTAAAAAGTACCTGCCTGGGCTTAACAGGCGGCAAACCTCTTCTGAGTCCACTAACCGTCTTGCACCAGTTGGTTTAGGTTCTTCGCTATCGGAAGAAGATCAAAAGCTTTTACTTGAAGAGATAGATAATTTACTTCCCATGCAAAAAGGCCTAGTTCCAACTAAGTTCCTCTTTGGCCTACTGAAAACAGCCTTGATTCTTCGAGCCAGTCCCTCTTGCATATCAAACTTGGAGAAAAGGATAGGAATGCAGCTTGATCAGGCCACTCTTGAAGATCTCTTAATGCCTAATTTCTCTTACTCGATGGAGATACTTTATAATGTTGACTGCGTACAGCGGATTCTTGAGCACTTCTTAGCCATGGATCAAGGAACTGGTGGTGAATCACCTTGTTCCATTGATGATGAGCAACTGATCGGTTCACCATCTCTGACACCAATCACTATGGTGGCAAAACTAATTGATGGATACCTTGCTGAGGTTGCCCCAGATGTTAACTTGAAGCTTCCCAAGTTTCAGACTCTTGCTGCTTCTGTTCCTGAATACGCAAGGCCCTTGGATGATGGACTTTATCGTGCAATTGACATTTATCTCAAGGTGAATTTAGTTTGCTATTCTTTTTAAGTTATGATAATTGCAATGTGTACTCTGAAGTAAATGTTGTCACTATGCTATGCTTACTGAAATTTGAATTTAAATTTGAGATCCTATTTAAGCTTGACCCTAGCAGCCTTAGATTCAAGTGGCTTGCTCGTATGGGCATGTCTAATTGGGTGCACCAGTCTTGTGATTGAAATCCCCACCACCAGTGCAGAGGGGCATCAAGAAATTGAAAAGAATGATCACCGAAACATAAATCTAAATATCCAAAGAAAGCGATTTTCTTTTAGTTTTGGTTCAAATCTTTCATTTCAGATTGTAAATCTTTTATTCTTCTTTATTTATGCAGTCACATCCATGGTTGGGAGAATCCGATAGAGAACAACTCTGCAGGCTCATGGATTGCCAGAAGCTCTCCTTGGAAGCTTGTACACATGCTGCACAGAACGAAAGACTCCCTTTAAGGATTATAGTACAAGTACTCTTCTTCGAACAGCTGCAGTTGAGAACATCCATTGCAGGATGCTTCCTAGTGTCCGAAAATCTTGATGGGGGGTCCAGGCAGTTGAGAAGTGGCACGGTGGGGCCAAATGAGGGGGTTTGGGCTACTGCTGTGAGAGAAAACCAGGTGTTGAAGGTTGGAATGGATAGTATGAGGGTACGTGTGTCAGATCTCGAGAAGGAGTGCTCAAACATGAGACAGGAGATCGAAAAGTTAGGTCGATCAAAGGGATCAAGCACTTGGGGAAATGTATCCAAGAAGTTTGGGTTCAAGTTGAAGTCTCAGATGTGCAGTGCTCAGGAGGGATCTGTTAGTAACCAGAACAAGATAAGTGGTAAGGCTATAAAGGATGACAAGACAAAAGAAAATGATCGAAAGCACAAGAAAAACTTATCTATAGATGATGAATAATTCTCTGTTTCTATTCTTTGAAGGATGTTGGTTTGCTTCTGTTTAGTTTAAGTCTAATTTCTTTGTCATATATGTTGATTAGGTTCTTTGACAATCTCGTCTATGTAGACTACACTAACATCGTCAAGTGTATTTTATGTATCTTAGTTAAAATTGTCTGTCACTCTCTTTTACCTTCAACAATAAGTGCAAATATGTAAATTGCCAAGTAGATCTGTTGTAGGCTGTCTGAGTTAATGAACTTTTGCTTTCATGTTTGTCATTATGAATGTTGCAAGGTACACTGATTTTGAAAACCCTACCTAACTGTTCTTGGTAGTGAAAACGTATTTTGGAAAAAGAAACTGGAGATGCCAGGTTGAATTGCATAGTTTATAGCTCGATATTCAACTGTGAAGATGGATTCTATATTTTGAAATGTTAGTTGCTTTCGAGTGAGAATTGGCAAATGACTTTTTTCCCTTTTTTCCGTACACTAGGGGTGTGTTTGGTATGAAGGAATTTTCCATGGAAAATGTTTTATGGAAAACAAGTTGGTTTCTTACTTATTTTCTCATAGGGGTGGAGGTTGGGGTACCGACAATATTTTTTTTTTCTTAAAAAAAGTAATCTTTTTAAAAAAAAGAATTAAAAATTGAATTTTGAGTGGGGTGGAGGTGGGGGAAGAGGGGGTGGGGGTGGGGTGGGGTGGGGTGGGGCTGGATGGGGTGGGGTGGGGAGAAGGGGGCTGGTAGGGGGTTGGGTTACAAAAATATTACTTTTTTACAAAAAATTAAGAAAATTGAGTTTGGGTGGGTGGAGGTGGTAGTGGTGGTGGGGTATGTATGTGTGTGGAGGGGAGTGTTAAAGTGGGTGGGTGGATGAGTGAGGTGGGATACAAAAAAAAATTACTTTTTGAAAAAGAGTTAATTTTATTTTGTAAAGAAAGAATTGAAAAAAATTCAAAGAAATTGATGTGGGGGTGGGGTGAAATAGAAAAAATATTTTTAAAAAATTGTGTGAGGTAGAGGTGGGGGGGTGGAGGTAGGGATGAGAGTAGGAGGGTGGAGTGGGGGGGATTGGGGTGTTATGAAGATGATGACTTGTTTTCCCTACTTTCATTAGAGAAGTCATTTTTCTTATTTTGGAGGAAAATATTTTCCAAATTTTTTGACCAACCAAACACAAGAAAATTGAAAAATATTTTTCAGAAAATATTTTCCTCCATACCAAACACACTCCAGGTTTAGACTTTAGAGTGAGGCACTTGGTACGAGGCCGAATCAGGAGGCATTCTCAAAACACAGTGAAACCTAAGTTCCCTATCACGAAGTTCAAAATCGAAAAATGACTATATAGGGATATTTCTTTACAAGCTACGCTCTAAAGAAACTCGAAAACGTCCGGACTTAGAAGCTCAATATTTTAAAAATTAAATGGATCCTCCTTGTTTTCTGAGGTATCATAAGATTTGGACCTAATGAGTCCTTGGTCAAACAAAAAGCTAACAACGCACCGACCTTACAAGATGATAGTGAAAGAGGCACCGAAATAAAAAATTGGTTGACAGCCATCTTCAATCATCATATAAAATAACCCAACACTCACTAACTCGACTAGGACCACCAAATGTGATTCCCAACAAAAAGGGAAAACAAAGAATGCAAAATCACGGGAGAAGTCCCGAGAAGCACTGTCTTTCGTCTTCCGAAAAGGTGCGTCCGACGAAGCGCAAAGTTAACGAGTTCAGAATCTCGGGTTAAAAAGAACACCGAGCAATACACGAGGAACAAAAAATTTCAAAAAAGAAATGTCAACCATTTGAATAAAAAATGAAAGAAAAAGCAAGAAGCACGAAAAGGCCATAAAAGCGCAAAAAAAGTTTCCTTTATTATAAGCCCCAAAAGGGTCACAGATTACAACCCCTACAAATATGGAGTTACGGAATACAAGCCCCAAAAGGGGTATAAAATTACGATTGCTACAAATGGGAAGTTACATATTACAAACCCCAAAACAGGTTACATATTTCGAGACTAATAGCAAACTATAATAAACAAAGTCCAAAAGGGGCCGCCAATAACAATTTCAGGAGAGCATAGCGAGGCAGTGTCTCCATTTTGCTTTTCTCATGCTCATCAACGAGATAATCTGTGCGGATGAATGACTTGAGAAAATAAGCGGGAAGAGTCTGCGAAAACACCCAGGAAGGAAACCTCAGATTGAACGAAAGTCTTAATGAGGTTCCTACCCCTCCCAGTGCAACCCTCGTTTCTTGAAAGACCCTTGGAGGACATGGGCTTTACATGGCTCAAGTAATCTGATTCATCTCAATCAGACTACCTTTGGCCGATGGGTTTCCTCGATAGTAGCCTGAGAAGCTTGGACGCAACTTGCAACTCGTCGAAAAATCTCCAATCAGCTGAATGAGAAGAACCTCAAGGACAGACCTCTAACACGGTCACCAAGTGCAATGGTGGCGCGCAAGGTGCCTCAAGGTCGAACTAAGATACTAGGACTGCTGAGGAGGAGAGTGTCTGGGAGAAATGTCTCTCCCCACTCTAGCCCTTGGCCTCGTCCATAGTTTTTACCTTACCCTGGTTAGGAACCCTAACAACTAAATCTCGAATATGCAGTCTGGATCAAAGACAAGGATAAGGCAAAAGTTGTGGAAAAAGCAAAGCGCAAAGTCAAACTGAAGGGGCCAGGAGAGGAAGTGCCCCCAAAAGAGGATCTCTCTTTGTCGTACATAACAATGCTATAAGGTTATGTAAGGATCTGGGCGGAGTAAAGAGCATTGGCTAGATAGGCTGGATTTTATAGGTTGAACCCTCTTTAATATGTGGGAAAAGTAGTGCAATGGATATCCCATATGTGGATGGTGTGGTTAATGTCATTAAAGCATGAAGCGATGGTTTTCAGGAAATGAGGTGCCCAGGGTGGCTCTCCATTTTCTCAAAAATGACGGTTCAGGAAATGAGGAAAAAACTGTTCAATCTTTTTCCCGTGCGAGCATTAAAAACAAAAAAATGTATATGCACATCTCTCTTTTTCAATGGTTTATTTTCAAAATCTCTAGTCAAGATACATAAAGGCATGGTTAGGATCTCAAGGGCGAGGTTTTGGAGTTATGGGAAAGCAAAATAAAATTACATGAGGTAATGACCTCGACCACCGAGAGGCTAGTTTTCAACTGTCAGAGTCGTTGTCGGAGCTGTTGATGGATGATACGCCCAAATTACACCTCCTTTTAGAAGCGTAAGCGGACACTGTTCAAATATAGAACCCAACGAAGGTTGGGATCGATCCCACAAGGAATATGGTAGGAATAGGGTTGATTAATGCTTACTTTCGCTGTTAGCCGTTTATTTCCCTACGAAGAGGGGGGTCTTGAGTAACAAGTAGTAATTGTAATTCGAACTCGAACAAGTAATAAGTAATAGTTTTAAGAGTTGTAATCAATGAGAGAAGTGACTAGGGTAGTGTTCCCCATGAGATCATAACTTAGTAATGCGTTGTACTTAGTAAGCTAGATTGGTGCTTAGCATGCAGAATCGATAAGTTAGGTTTACCTAAATGGTTGGTCCCCTAGATAGATGAATTTCACCACACGCCTTGATCCGGCCGTGGGTGTATGATTTACTGGCCCTTACCATGGATCCCAGATTAGCTATTCCCGGACAAGGTCAAGCTATTAGATGAGGGTTGGTAGCCTCAAATCTCCATTGTTGAACAATACTTTTCCCATCCGTTACCTCCTTGGTTTGGCAAGTAAGGATAAGACAAATTCTAACGTTGTACACCGTTAGAAAGCAATCAAAGTGAAGGGAAGAATAATACATGCATAAACATCGCCCTAGAATTACCAAGTACTTTGCCTACTTCATTAATCCTTTATGGTTCCCACAACCCTAGTTGTGGATTTAGCTACTCATGTTCATAAGTAAACGATCAAGAGTTGTTGAAACGATCATGAGTATATACTTACAAGAAGAAGTAAAGAAATCTAGAATCTTGAAAAATTCTCAAGAACACTTCAATAAATCAAGAACAAACTTTAATTCTCAAGAACTAGGTTATGATGTCTCCAAAAACATAAACAAAATGTAACAAACTCAAAACAAAGTCAAGAACCCCAAAATAAAACATAAGGGGAAGTATTTATAGACAAAAAAACCAAATCCTAAGTAAACTGGGAAAGCTAGATGCGGTACTTTTGACGGGACGCCTCATGGGCCATCATGGATGTGACGGGCATCGTGGGTGGCCATATGGATTCCCTTTGGTTGAGCTCTAGGTCCTCTACCTTGTTTCCATAGGCTACTGTGATGGGACGTCATGGCTGCGACGCCCATTGTGTCCATCTCGTCGGCTACTCAGCTTAATCTCCTATCTCCCCTGGCTTGATTCGATGGGCTATGTGACGTCCCATCGTGTCTCTCACGGGCGTCATGGTAGCTCATCAAGTCTGGCTTCTGAGCTTCAGTTTCCCTGGTCCATTCTGACGGGCTCTGTGACATCCCGTGGCTGGACCGACGCCCGTCATGGCAGGGCGTAGGAGATGAGTTCTTGCCTTTAGTCTCTCTGCTTCATTCCGACGGCTTTCCCTATAGGACGTGGTGGATCCCACACCCGTGGGGCATGACTTTCACCCAGAAATCTACAACTATTTGAAACTTTTGTCTTTTCAATACCTTTTCCTGTACATGCAACAAACGATATCAAATCTAACAAAATATGCTTAAGGACTCTCAAAATCCTTAGTTTTAAGCGTCGAAAGTGCTGCGAAATCCCAGAACATCAACACTCTCAACTTAGAATGTTTGTTTGTCCTCAAGAAACAAATGAAAACAAAAACTAAAAAGACGCTTAAGTAAAAGGAAACTAGAAACTACAACAACAATATGATTCATTAAACCTTTTCAATCTCAGAATAGTGCCACTCCTTAACAACTCAAAAACCAGTGCACTTATCGAAGTTATCAAAACAATACAAGATGGATCCATGAGTGACAACATGATAATCATGAGCAAACTAACATACACAGTAGACATTCAGACCAAATAATTAGCAATCACAGCCTACTCTAGTGCCCTCATAACAAAGAAGTCCTAATCACACATAATTGCAATTTACGCATAGGGACTGGGAACATACTCACTCTCGCAAAAAGATTCAAGCTGTACATGTACAATACCATAGGCTTGCCCTTATTTTCTATGCTTTGGCTTTCAAACAGTTTGGTTAGGATCACTATAGGACTTTGTTAGGCTTGTAATGTAGGCTTAGGGCCGGGAATGGTATATTTGGATAAATAGTGACTATGCCCTCCTTGAGACTACAATTACTTCTTTATTCTCCACTTTTCAGATCTTACCGTTCTCCTCCCTGATTTTCCCCTTTTTTTGTTATCTTTTCACTTTTATAAACCTTTGGGTGTGGCCTTTATTGCATTTTTGCTTTTTTCTTTTCATTCATTTTTTTTATTTCTTTCCTTTTCTTTCTTTTATACCACACAAACCACACTCGCTATCTCCCTTTTTAACACCAACCCGATCTTTTCACATCTAACACCTCCTACCCACCCCTATAGTAGCCACCCTCAACTTAGGCTAAGTTCAGGTGCACAATATCCAAGGAGGGACCAGGGCCAAAACAAAGATTTATAGAAAACGGGGAAGGCGAATAAGCTAACAACAAAAAAGGTTAACTTTAGGCTCAAATTTTGGGATCAAAGGGATTCAATTTCATTTGGTAGGTCTTTTGGCTAGAGTGGACTCATTCAAAAATGGCCTATGATCATATCCTAACCAAACTATTCTACAACTATAGTAAGACTAACCAGAAAATTTTTAGATTGAACAGTACAACAAGAATAGATACTAAGCAGCTCACTTCACCCATGGCACAGAGTATAGACTACAGATTAGCTAACTACCAGTTCATGCTTTAGCTTAAGATAATTGTTTTAGTTATATGCATGCTGTCATTTACAGATCCATCAAGGTCATTTCTAACACTTATTGTGCTAAAATTTGGAGGGGTCTCCATTTTTCCATTTTTCACAGAATTTTTCTTTAAAAACCAAGTCATGGTTGTATCCAGTTCCTAATCTACTTTTACAAACACACATCCTATACAAAACATGTCTGTTCAACAAAAAATAAAATTCCTTAGGGAAAGAACACAAGAAGAAAACCCCAAGGATGCGGATACCTTTCAGATACCCTCATGGGTAGCCTCCCATGCAGTGCCTGATTTAACGTCGCAGCACGACGCGAGTGTTTTGGCTACTCAGATTTTACCAAAATACTCTACAAAAACCAGATAACCACAACTGCCCCCACCCCATCTAAAAAGCTGTGCATTATCCCTAATGCACTAAAAAATAATAAAATGAGGGATACAAGGCATACCTGTGGCGCCTAAGCACGGTCATTGGGTGTAGCACTAGTCGGGCCCACTGAATTGGTTCCCACAGTCTTATCTCCAACAGTAGCTGCCTCCACAGACCTCTCAACAATATCAGCTGCCCGAGCAGCATCATCAACACCAACTCCCACAATAGGGTCTAAAGATGGTACTTCTAGATTACCGACAACACCGCTAGCCGAGCCACTAGTCCCAACAACATCAACCTCAATTTGCTGCATAACTAGGGACTCTTTTCACGCTTTGTCTTCCGCTTTCTTAGCTCTTTTGGAGGATCTATCATCCTCTTCCTTATGTGACTTAGGACTCAATGGGTCATTTTATGCACAGACGTGCTTATCCTTCCTCTTCCTCTTTTTCTGAGGATCCGAAGGACTAGGATGTACCTCTCAGTATCTTTTTACTTAGTAAGGCCCTTCTGGCAGAGGTCCAGATTTGCATTGTCCCACAGGTCAATCATGGGCTCCAAAGAAGTCTTAGGCAAGACTATTGGAGCTTTAGCATACACAGCTAGACCACCCTTCAAGTCATCCATCTCAACCCTTAGCTCAGCAATGTGTTGCTTCATCTTTGTCAACTCCGCAGCCCCCATCTCATCTAACTTTGCATCGATCCTCTCTTCCAATGTGTCAATATGTCCATGAACATTAACATATAGTGCTAAGGCTCTCTGTATGGATGCATCAATAATAGCTTGAAACTGTTCAGCAAACTTCCCCATCTATCCTTTTAGCTGAATGGTAGTCTGAACAGTGTTAGCAAAAATTCACTGAGTGAAAGGCATAAATGGATTCAGGATCCTCCATTGGCAGTGCAGTAGAGCTAGATGGGTCCCTTAGAGTTTCTTCAAGTCGGCTACCTAGTGGGGATGGCACAACAATAGTAGAAGGTGTCATCTCTAGAGTGGGTACAACTGCGAGCGGTTCAGATGTGCCGCTCAGACCCATTACCTTGCTTTCATCTTTAGACCTCTCTGGGTTGTGGGTCCGAATGGCTGGCATTGCATGATCAACACCTGAATATTTTGGGACCTCTGCCTCATCACACAACTCCATCAAGAGACGCGAGAATGGATATAAAGATGTAATCTTTGTTACTCTGTCGTAGATATCTTCAGCAATGATGTGCCCAAAGTTTAAATTGTACTTGGATAGCAGGATAGCCACTAGGATGGCTCGTTCAAGAGTCAACTAATTGTTTGCACCTTTCGGCATAAGCCAAAGTCGCATCAAGGCCCACCAGAATTTGGCCTCAAATGAGAAAGAAGCCTTTGTGATCTGTGGCTTATCTTGGTCGAGCCACTTTGGTGTTTCGGTCATTGTAAGATGCTTGTCTAACCACTTTGTCCTCTTGAGCTTCACTCGATAGTCATAGTCAAAGGTGTCGGTGGTGATCACAAACTCATGCCCAAAGAGAAATCTGTTAATGGTTTTGGCTGAGATATTTATCGAAACACCTCTTACTGGGACACTCTCAAGAGCGGGCAAGTCTACAATCTTCTAGCCCTTTTTGCATCTACTTTCCTAGATGGCCTGATAGTTTGCATAAATTTCCTTCACGATGGTCGGCTGATAATCTGGGAGTGTCTTTATAGTCCACCCCAAGTTGTAGTGTCGGAAATATTCATCAAACTTGGGGAAGTCCTTGAGCTTGAGTGAGTTAATTTTCCAATCCTCTGCAATAGGGAATTTGATGTGCCCTCTTGCCGTTATTTCTAACCCGTACTCAAAGATCTTCTGGGACTTTTTTACTATTCACCTTTTCTTCTCTCGGAGTCGGACATCTTTGGAAGTGAGGACTAGTGTTGTGCCAAGAGCTTTGGGAGTGGGTGGTGTCTTCTCCCTTTCAGGAGTGGTAGGTTCTGTATCAGACTCCGCATCACCCTCAGCTTTCTTTGCAGAACTGGACTCTGACCCAGACTGAGCATCATCCCCAGTTTTGATCTCAGTTTCCATGCCACTGGAAACCGGGATCGTAACTTCTTTTCCTCCCTTTGCCTGTAGAGGTGGGGTGGTACTTGCTATGTCAGCACTTGTAGAGCCGGAATATGAACCTTTCCCCTCTTCAGACTGGGAGGAAGTCCTGGCTGATATTTGCTCTTGAGTTGGTGCTTTGTCTCCTCCCTCTTCAGACTGGGAAGGAGATAGCATGATCTTTCTTCTTGTCATCTTGGCGAGGGGGCAGTTGTCAGAGTCACTCTTCTCAGCCTCAAAATTAGTTTGATCCTTTAGCCGAGACTTGACTGTGTAATCCTTGGCTTTTCGGGACCCCCACATCTTAATGGAGTTGGTGGTGCCATATAGTACCTATAGGTAACCAACATTAGCAAACAAAACCAAAAACTGAAAACAGAAAAAAATTTAACACTTAAATTTTTTTTTACAAATATTTAGCCTCCCACGGGCCTGAGAGATCCGACGGCCCGTGGCACAGGGCGTCGGAATGAGGCAGTGAATGTGCAGGCAGATTTATCCTCCCATGACCCTTTGCCACTGGCATGAGAGGTCCAACGTCCCATGGGATAGGGTGTCATCCCAAGGAAGTGGGGGTTTTAAGGATAAGCTATCCTCCCACGGGCTCTTCTCATGGGAGTAGGATGTCCAACGTCCCATCGGATAGGGCATCAGATTTAGACAGAAGCCTTTTCAGGCACTGATCCATTTCCAATGCCTTTGTTCGATGCTTGTCGTGCCTTAGACATCCTGTCAGGTGGCCTGTGGGATCAAGTTTAATACATATTTTCTCCCTCTTAGTCTACTTTCAAGATTTTCACCTCACCCAAACAATCAACATACAAAACTGATAAGCTTAATATCAACCCATTACTCACACCAATAACACAACCCTAATTCCCAATCTTTTTGCAAGTTATACACATGACCACTAAACCAAGTTCACACGTAGGGTTTACTAACAAATATGCATATATTCAACATGAACCCTTAATTACTTACATAGAAACAATATAGAATTGAACTCAATGAAGAGAGAACACTTACTATTTATTATCTAACAAAACTTTTGAAAATTGACTTGTGAGCCTTTTGTGTGAACTTGTTTAGTTTTCTTGTGATTGATGAGCCTATATGGGATTGCGAGAGAGTGATCCTTGGGAGTGATTTTGGGGAGTTGATCATGGGTTGAGGGAGAGGAGTTGATCATGTGAGTTTTGGAATAAAGAGGGAGTTTGAGCAATGTTTACCTTTAATAGAATGAGGTCAAACGCCTAATAGATGCGGGGAAGAAAAGGGAGACGAGCCGGGTTGGGTTGGGTACCAAAATAAAACAATTTAAAAATAGTTGACACATGTTTACCAACCCAGACGATGGGCAATGCGATGCCCTTGGGGCACACGATGTCCCATTGTGAATGACTTACCTTGGTGTTTCAAGCTGGAGTCCCACGCCCATTAGGATTGCGACGTCCCATCACGAGGGATGTGGGAACGAGCCTATGGATTCTTCCACAATTGTTCTTGGCTTCACGCTCATTCCCCATGCCCGTTGGAGCAGCGATAACCCATTATGTAGGGCATGGAAATGGGACAGACCATAACTTGCTATATTTTTAGTCGGGATGCCCTACTCCCATGGGTGTGGCGCCTGCGACGGCCCATCGCAGAGCCCGTGGGGACCCCTTTTTCTATAATTCTGCATTTTTTTAGTGTCCACACTTCCTGCACATTAAAACATGCATTAGTTCATGGGTTGCCTCCCATGCAGTGCCTGATTTAATGTCACAGCATGACACAAGTTACTTGACTACTCAGACTTTATCAAGTTTCCTCATGGGTTGCCTCCTATGCAGCGCCTGATTTAACGTTGCGACATGATGCATGTCACTTGATTACATAGACTTCATCAAGCTCCTTGGTTAGAATGAGCTCATCTAGGGTACAAACTTCAATCACTTTAAGCTCCTCTGCGGTTCCCAAATATGCTTTGATCCACTGCCCATTCTCCTTGAACCTTTTGCTATCATGATTTTCGAGTTCAACTACCCCATGTTAATATACTTGTACCACTTTGAATGGTACGATTCAATTGGACTTTAACTTGCCAGGAAACAGGCAAAGTCTGGAATTGAAAAGCAGGACCAAGTCATCTGGCTGAAAATTTCTCTTTTCGATCTTCCGATCAAGTTACAGTTTCATCTTCTATTTGTACAAGGCCAAACTCTCATATGCATTCAGGCGGAACTCATATTACTCATTTAGCTGCCCAAGACGCTGAATGATTCTTCAGACCAGTCTAAATTGAACTTCTTTAGCGCCCACATGGCCTTATGCTCCAGCTCAATAGGAAGATAGCACGCCTTCCCAAACACAAGGTGATATAATGACATACCTATTGGTGTCTTGTATGCAGGGTCATCTCAACAAGATTGGGGGCCTAAAGCCAAATTTCATAAAGAGGCCTTAACTTTTTTTCTAGTTGACAAATATATACATATATACCCAGTATAATCCTACTAGTGAGATTTGGGAAGTATAGGATAAACACAGACCTAATGCAGTAAGAATGTAATCAATGCAACTTTTCAATGAAAAATTATAATATAAACTTTGAATAATAAAACTTGATTCAAGAATTTGAGATGATATAATGATATTGAAATAGTATTGCATTGAATTTGATAAGTTGATATAATAATATCAAAATAGTATTGTGCTGCTTCAATATAATGATAACTTGTTGCAATGTTTGATATTTGAAGAAGACACCAAAAGCAAATTTGATCTTTTCGTAAATAAACAGTAATAGATTTTGCATAATCCAGAAGGTTTGACTGTTGAATTTTCCTAAAAACTAATCTATTTCTCAATTACTACAATGATACCAACATTAAATAAGGTAAAAAGTTATATTTTCTATCCAAAAAATTCTCTTCAAATTTAACAGTGCATGAGATTTTTTTTACAATATATATAGGAAAAATTAGGGGCCCAAAAAAACTTGGGGCCCCAAGCGGTTGCTTTAGTTGCCTTATGGTCGAGCCGACCTTTCTTGTATGCAGTTCGGTATGCCCCCAAAGCATCATCTAGTTTCTGCGACCAATCCATTCTATTGGCATTGATAGCTTGGACATGATTGACTTTATTTCGCGGTTGGAGACTTCTACTTGCCTACTAGTCTGGGGATGGTAGGGGGTTGCAACCCTGTGTCTCACTCCATATTTCTCTAATAAAGCAACAAACAACTTGTTGCAGAAGTGAGAGCCTCCATCACTAATAATTTCCCTTGATGTACCAAATCTAGAGAAGATGTTTTTTTATGAACGCTGTGACACACTTACCCTCATTACTGGGAAGCACAAATGCCTCCACCCACTTTGATACATAGTCAACAACCACCAATATGTACTTGTTTCTATTAGACATCACAAACGGGCCTATAAAGTCAATACCCCAAACATCAAACAGCTCAATCACAAGGATGGGAGTAAGAGGAAGCTCATGCCTCCTTGATATACCTCCTTTCTTTTGACACCTACTACAAGCTTTTGCAAAATTATGGGTGTCTTTGTGAATGGTCGGCCAATAGAAGCCACATTGTAAGATCTTGTGCGCAGTCCGTACACCACTATGATGTCCCCCAACAGGGGATGAATGGCAAGCCTCTAGTATCTCCATCATCTCAGCTTTAGGCACACATCTACAGATCATCAGCACACACACGAAATAAGAATGGCTCCTCCCAAAAGAATTTCTTAACATCAGACATGAATTTTCTTCTTTGGTGAATAGACATATCAAGCGGTACCAAATAACTTGCAAAATAGTTGGCAAAGTCTGCAAACCGCAAAATCAGGTCTTGAGAGGCAGCCAACACTTGCTCGTCCAGAAACCAATCATCAATCTCCTGCTCATCATTAAGCTTTAACATCGCCTTTTCTTCTAATCTAGACAACTAGTCTGCTACCTGATTCTCTTTACCCTTTCGGTCCTTGACTTCAAAGTCAAACTCTTGTAGCACCAACACCCATCTAATCAATCTTGCCTTCGCATCCTTCTTAGCCATGAGGTACCAAAGAGCTGCAGGTCAGTGTGCACCACCACCTTGGTGCCAAGCAAGTAGGATCTGAATTTTTCAAATGCGAAGACCACAACAAACAGCTCTTGTTCAGTCACCATGTAGTTCTTTCAGCAAGATTAAGTGCTTTGCTAGCATAGTATATTGGATGAAGAATCTTTTGGCTAGCGCAACTTCACTAGCATCGCACATAACCTCAAAAGGCTGAGACCAATAAAGAGAAATAATAATGGGAGCAGAGATCAACTTTTACTTCAGGCACTCAAATGCCTTCAGACATGCATCATCAAACACAAATTTTACCTCCTTCTCCAACAATTTGCACAATGGATTTACAATTTTGGAGAAATCCTTGATAAACCTCCGATAGAAACCAGCATGCCCCAAAAAGCTCCGAATCCCCTTCACAAAAACTGGTGGAGGCAATTTTTCAATCAACTCTATATTTGCTTTATCAACCTTATACCCTTTTTAGAGATCTGATGGCCAAGCACTATACCCTCTTTCACCATGAAGTGACACTTCTCCCAATTAAGTACCAAGTTGAATTCTTCATACCGCTTTAGCACACAACTGAGATGAGCAAAATAGTCATCGAAAGAGTCACCAACCACCGAAAAGTCATCCATGAACACCTCAATTGTGTCCTCTACAATGTTAGTGAAAATAGATATCATGCAACACTAAAATATCACTGGTGCATTACATAGACCGAAAGACATCCTTTTGAAAGCAAATGTCTAATATGGACTGGTAAAAGTGGTCTTCTCTTGGTCTTCAGGAGCAATCAAGATCTAATTGTATCCTGAATAACCGTCAAGAAAACAATACCATACTCTACCAGTAAGACGGTCTAACATCTGATCCATGAACGACATCGGAAAATGATCCTTCTCAATCCAAGCATTTAGCTTCCTGTAATCTATGCATATGCGCCAGCCTGTGACTGGCCTTATTGGAATCAACTCATTATTCGCATTTGAAACTACAGTGATCCCACCCTTTTTAGGCACACACTGGACATGGCTCACCCACTTGCTGTCGGTAATAGGGTAAACCACACCTGCATCCAACCACTTGATAATCTCCTTCTTGACAACCTCCTGCATAGGTTGATTCAACCTACGCTGGTGATCAATACTCAGAATGCAATCTGGGGCTAGCTGAATTTTATGGGTGAAAATTCCAGGCGAAATCCCAATGATGTCAGTAATGGACCATCCCATGGCCCTCTTAAACTTTCTCAGAACAGAAACTAGAGATTCAACCTGCCCTTCACCTAGTTTTGCAACAAAAATAACTGGAAAGGTCTCATTAGCTCTTAAGAACACATATCGAAGATAATATGGAAGTGCTTTGAGCTCCAAGATTGGAGGCTCCTCAATAGATGGTCTGGCAGGTGGTGTTTGTCGATTCTTCAGGTCCAAATCAAGCTTCTTTGGAGCATCACTATAAGACCTCATTCCTGCGAGTGCTTCCACCATCTCAGCATACTCCTCAATGTCATCTCCATCAAAATTCATAATCACAGCTGCAAGCGCTTCAACACTAAGTCTCTCCTCAACATTCACAATTAGCTGATCCTCATCAACCACATCAATAATAGAAACCATATGAATGTCATCATGATGCTTCATAGACTGGCAGACATTGAAAGTAACTACCCCATTATTCAATCTAAACTTTATCTACCCGGTCTCCAAGTCAACCAATGCGCGTCCAGTGGCAAGGAAAGGTCATCCCAATATGATGGGAGCCTCAAAGTCAACCTCGCAGTCAAGGATCACAAAGTCTGCAGGAAATATAAAAGTATCAATCTTCACAAGTACATCATAAAGAATTTCTACAGGCCTTTTCCCTGTGCGATCTGCCATAAGAAGCCATATTGTAATCAGTCTGGGGGCACCCAAGCCTAACTAATTAAACACTGCTAGTGGCATTAGATTAATACTAGTACCCAGATCACACAACACTTTAGCAAAGTAGAACGCTCTAATCGTGCATGGAATAGTAAAAGCTCCAGGATCTTCCTTTTTTTGCACCAAGGAATGTGAGGCTATTGCACTACAATTGTGTAAATTATCACCTGACTCAAAGCTGGCAGTTCTCTTTCGAGTCACCAGATCCTTCATAAATTTAGCATATCCAGGCATCTGCTCCAATGCTTCAACTAAAAGAATATTAACTGAAAGTTGTTTCAGTATGGAGATGAACTTGTGAAATTTACCTTCCTCGACCTTTTTCTTCAACCTCTGTAGGTAAGGTAGAGGAGGCAATGGCATGGGATTCAAAATCGGTGTAACCTATTTATTCTTTGCTTTTGCCTTATAAGACTTCCTCTTACTTGGACCTTCATCGCTATCTTTCTCTTCAGAATCAACCACAATCTCAACATCATCTTTATCAGACTCGGCTAGCTCATCAATAACTATAGGCATGAGAGGGTCAACAGTCTATTTCTCGCTTCGAGTAGTCACAACCATAACCTGTCAATCATTCTTCAGATTCTAAATTGTGTCACTTGGGAGAGTACCTTTTTTATGCGGATTTATGCTAGTAGACATCTGGTGCATCTGAGTCTCAATCTGTTTTATGGCAATAGAATGAGCCTCCACTTTCTGACTCATACTTGAAAGGTCAGCATGCATATCCTTCAAGTTACCATATGTAGAATCAAACTTTTGAAATACCTTGTTAATTAGCTCCCTCATAGAAGGTTGTTCAGGTCTATCATCATGATTTCCAGGAGGGACATACAAAGCACTTTTATCATTCTTGTAGCTATCCTTTTTATGCCAGTCACAATACCTATATCTAGCTCTGCTTCTATCTCTGTAACCAGACTAGTTGTAGTTGTCATCTGTATCCCTGTTCTGACCTTCATTTCCTTGGCCAGAGGCCGAAACCCCATTCCCTGATCATTCAGATAACTAACCTCTTCTTCAGATGAGTAATCATCTGGCGTTGGTGCTTTCCCTTGTGAACCGATGGATTTCACCTTTTCTACCCCTTCATCTAGGATTTTCTTTGCAATCAAACCAATTCTTGTCTTCAATTTAGCAACCTCCTGTATGATCTCTTGCAAATCTTGAAGTTCAATGGACTTACCAACTGCATATGTACCTGTTGGACTCTCAGACTCTCTAGTATGCCATGCTCTATGGACTTACCAACTGCATATGTACCTGTTGGACTTTCAGACTCTCTAGTATGCCATGCTCTATTGATCTTGGTAACCCTATCAAGCATCTCAGAAGATTCAGTATAAGAATTTTCCATGAATGCCCCCCAGTTACTGTATTGGCTACTGCTTTGGTGTTTGCGTTCAATGCTTTGTAAAAGATCTCCATCAGATGACATGAAGGGATTCCATGTTTCAAAACTTGTTTCAGCTTCTTATTGAACCTCAACCATGTATCATATAGCACCTCCGCAGGTAGCTATTTGAAATTATAGACCTCTTGCTTTAGCTACAGCATCCTTAATGGAGGAAAGAATCTCTCCAGAAATTGAATTTGCAACTCGTGCCATGTGTATATAGAATTATCAGGAAACTTTGTGATACACACGATTGCCTCTCCAGTCAACAAGAATGGGAATAGTCTCAGTCTGATCGCATCTTGCCCCACTCCTCATAAATTATAAGCTTTGTAAATCCCCACAAAATTCATCACATGTAGATTTGCATCCTCAACAAGCTTTCCAGCATATTGTCCCTTCAGGTTCAACAACTGGATCATGGTGCTGGTAATGTCAAACTTTGTACTTTTAGGTAGTGGTGGAAATACTATTGGTCCAGTAATGCCCAAATCCTCTACATCATCATCATCAACATGGTAGCGAGGGTCATGCCTTGGCTATTGCAACTGTCGGCCCCTATTCTGCAGCAGATACTAAGCAACTCACTTCACACATGGCACATAGTATAGACTACAGATTAGCTAACTAACAGTTCATGCTTTATCTTAAGCTACTTGTTTCAGTTATATGCACGCTGTCATTTATAGATCCATCAAGGTCAGTTCAAACACCTTATTGCACTAAAATTTGGAGAGGTCTCCATTTTTCCATTTTTTCACAAAAAATTTCTTTTAAAAACTAAGTCATGGCTGTATTCAGTTCCTAATCTACTTCTACAAACACATATCCTATACTAAACATGCCGGTTCAACAAAAATTTAAAGTCCTTACGGAAAGAAAACATGTAAGAAAACCCCAAGGACGCGGATACCTTTTAGATACCCTCATGGGTTTCCTCCCATGCAGCGCCTGATTTAACATCGTGGCACGACGCAAGTGTTTTGGCTACTCAGATTTCATCAAAACACTCTACAAAAATTAGATGACCACGGCTACCCCCACCCCATCTAAAAAGTTGTGCATTTTCCCCAATGCACTAAAAAATAACAAAATGAGGGATACAAGGCATACCTGTGGCACCTAAGCGCGGTGATCGGGTGTAGCAGTAGTCGAGCCCGCTAAATCAGTGCCCACAATTTTATCTCCAACAGAGGATATCAGCTGCCCGGGCAGCATCATGAATACCAACTCCCACAATAGGGTCTAAAGATGGTACTTCTGGAGTACCAACAACACCGCTATACGAGCCACCAGTCCCAACAATATCAACCTCAATTTTCTACATAGCTCGGGACTCTTTTTGTGCTTTGTCTTTCGCTTTCTTAGCTCTCTTGGCAGCTCTATCATCTTTTTCCTTCTGAGACTTTTGACTCAATAAGTCATCGTCTGCACGGACATGCTTATCCTTTCTCTTCCTTTTTTTCTGAGGCTCCGAAGGACTAGGATATACCTTAGAATATTATTCCTTAGCAGGGCCCTTCTGGCGGAGGTTTGGATTAGCATAGTCCCATAGGTCAATCATGGGCTCCAAAGTAGCCTTAGACAAGACTATCAGAGCTTTAGCGTACGCGATTGGACCACCCTTTAATTAATCCACATCGACCCTTAGCTCAGCAATATGCTGCTTCATCTCTGCCAACTCCGCAGCCCCCCATCTCATCTAACTTTGCATTGATCCTCTCTTCTAACGTGTTAATCCAACCATGAACATTAACATATAGTTCTAAGGTTCTCTATATAAGGGCATCAATAATGGTTTGAAACTGTTCAGCAAACTTTCTCATCTGTCCTTGTGGCTAAATGGTAGTCTGAACAGTGTTAGCAAAATTCACCGAGTGAAAGGCATAAATGGATTCAAGATCCTCCATTGGAGGTGTAGTAGAGCTAGATGGGCCCCCTAGAGTTTCCTCAAGTTGTCTACCTGGTGGGGATAGCACAACAGTAGAAGGTGTCATCTCTGGAGTGGGTACAACTGTGAGCGGTTCAGATATGCCACTCAGACCCATTACCTTGCTTTCATCTTTAGACCTCTATGGATGGTGGGTCTGAATGGCTGACACCACATGATAAACACCTGAATATTTTGGGACCTCTACCTCATCACACAACTCCATAAATAGACACGGGAATGGATATGAAGATGTAATCTTTGTTACTCAGTCCCGGATCTCTTCAGCAATGATGTGCCCAAAGTTAAGATTGTACTTGGATAGCAGGCTAGCCACTAAGATAGATCATTCAAGAGTCAACTGATTGTCAGCCCCTATCGGCATAAGCCAGAGTCACACCAAGGCCCACCAGAATTTGGCCTCAAATGATAGAGAAGCCTTTGTGATCTGCGGCTTATCCTGGTCTAGCCACTTTGGTGTTCAGGTCATTGTAAGATGCTTGGCTAACCACTTTGTCCACTTGAGCTCATTTTTCACTCGATAGTCATAGTCAAAGGTATTGGTGGTGACCACAAGCTATGGCCCAAAGAGAAATCTATTAATGGTTTTGGCTAAGATGTTTACCGGGACCTGTCTTACTGGGACGCTCTCGAGAGCGGGAAAGTCTTCTATCTTCTGGCCCTTTTTGCATCTAATTTCCTAGATGGCCTACTAATTTGCATAAAACTCCCTCATGATGGTCAGATGATAATCTGGGAGTGGCTTGCTAGTCCACCCCAAGTTGTGCTATCAAAAATATTCATCCAACTTGGGGAAGTCCTTGAGCTTGAGTTAGTTAATTCGCCATTTCTATACAATAGGGTGTTTGATGTGCCCTTTTGCCATTATTTCTAACTCGTATTCAACGATCTTCTGGGACCCTTTTACCGTTCACCTTTTCTTCTCCCGGAGTAAGATATCTCTGGAGTGAGGGCTAGTGTTATGCCAGGAGCATTGGGAGTGGGATGTGTCTTCTCCTTTTCAAGAGTCGTAGGTTCTATATCAGACTCTGCATCACCCTCAGCCTTCTTTGTAGAACTGGACTCTGACCCAGACTTAGCATCATCCCCAGTTTCAGTCTCAGTTTCTATGCCACTGAAAACCGGGATCATAACTTCTTTTCCTCCCTTTGCCTGTAGAGGTGGGGGGTACTTGCTGTGTCAGCACTTGCAGAGCCAGAAGATGAACCTTCGCCCTCTTTAAACTAGGAGGAAGTCCTGGCTGACGTCTGCTATTGAGTTGGTGCTTTTTCTCCTCTCTCTTCAAACTGGGAAGGAGACAACACAATCTTTCTTCTTGTCATCTTAGCGAGGGAGCGGTTGTCGGAGTCACTCTTCTAGTCCTCAAAATTAGTTTGATCCTTTAGCCGAGACTTGACTATGTTATCCTTGGCTTTTTGGACCCCTCGTGTATTAATGGAGTTGGTGGTGCCATATAGTACCTGTAGGTAACCAATATTAGCAAACGAAACTAAAAACTGAAAAAAGAAAAAAATTAAACACTTAAAAAAAAATTACAAAAATTTAGCCTCCCACGGGCGTGAGAGGTCCGACGGCCCATGGAAGAGGGAGTCAGAATGAGGCAGTGAAGTGTGCAGGCATATTTTTCCTACCACGACCTTGTGCCATGGGAGTGAGAGGCCTGACGTCCCATTAGACAGGGCATCGGCCCAAGGAAGTGGGTTTTTAAGGACAAGTTGTCCTCCCACGGGCGTGGGAGGTCCAACCTCCCTTCGGATAAGGCATCATATTTGTATAGAAGCCTTTTCAGGCACTGATCTATTTCCAACGCCTTTGTCTAACATCATCGTGCCTCAGATGTCCCATCAGGTGGCCCATGGGATCAAGTTTGATACATATTTTTCTCCTTCTTAGACTACTTTCAAGATTTTCACCTCAGCCAAACAATCAACATACAAAACTGATAAGCTTAATATCAACCCATTACTCACACCAATAACACAACCCTAATTCCCAATCTTTTTGCAAGTTATACACATGACCACTAAACACAGTTCACACGTAGGGTTTACTAACAAATATGCATATATTCAACATGAACCCTTATTTACTTACATAGAAACAAGATAGAATTGAACTCAATAAAGAGAGAGCACTTACTATTGACTATCTAACAAAACTTTTGAAAATTGACTTGTGAGCCTTTTGTGTGAACTTGTTTAGTTTTCTTATGATTGAGAGCCTATTTGGGATTGCGAGGGAGTGATCCTTGGGATTGATTTTGGGGAGTTGATCATGAGTTGAGAGAGAGGAGTTGATCGCGTGAGTTTTGGAAGAAAGAAGGAGTTTAAGCATCATTTGACCTCAACTGAATGAGGTAAAACAACTAATAGACGCGGGGATAAAAAGGGAGAGGAGCCGAGTGGGGTTGGGTACCAACATAAAACAATATAAAAATAGTTGACTCATGTTGACCAACCCAGACGATGGGCTATGCGATGCTCGTGGGGCATGTGGTGTCTCTTTGTGAGTGACTTACCTAGGCATTTCAAGATGGAGTCCCACGCCCGTCAGGGTTGCGACATCCCATCACGCGGGATGTGGGAATGAGCCAGTGGGTTCTTCCACAATTGTTCTTGGCTTCACGCCCATTCCCCATGCCCATCGGAGCAGCGACAACCCATCATGTAGGGTGAGGAAATAGGAAAAACCACAACTTGCAATATTTTTTAATTGGGATGCCCTGCTCCCACAGGCGTGGTGCATGTGACGGCCCATCGCAGAGCTCGTGGGGACCCTTTTTTCTGCAATTCTAAATTTTTTTAGTCTCCACACTTCCTGCACATTAAAACATGCATTAGTTCATGGGTTGCCTCCCATGCAGCGCCTGATTTAACGTCGCAACATGACGTATATTACTTGACTACTCAGACTTCATCAAGTTTCCTCATGGGTTGCCTCCCATGCAACGCCTGATTTAACGTCGCGGCATGACGCAGGTCACTTGATTACTCAGACTTCATCAAGCTCCTTGGTTAGAATTAGCTCATCAAGGGTCTAAACTTTAATCTCTTTAAGCTCCTCTGCGGTTCCTAAATATTCTTTGATCCTCTACCCATTCGCCTTGAACCTCTTGCTATCATGATTTTCGAGTTCAACTGCCCCATGTAGAAATACTTGTACCACTTTGAATGGTCTGATCAACTTGGCATTCAACTTGCCAGGAAATAGGCAAAGTTTGGAATTGAAAATCAGGACCAAGTCACCCGACTGGAAATTTCTCTTTTCGATCTTCTGGTCATGATACAGTTTCATCTTCTCTTTGTACAAGGATGAACTCTCATATGCATTCAGGCAGAACTCATCTAACTCATTTCGCTGCCCAAGATGCTGAACGGATGCTTCAGACAAGTCTAAATTCAACTTCTTTAGTGCTCACATGGCCTTATGCTCCAGCTCAACAAGAAGATGGCACGCCTTCCCAAACTCAAGTTGATATGCTGACATACCTATTGTTGTCATGTATGTAGTCCGGTATGCCCACAAAGCATCTTCTAGTTTCTGCGACCAATTCGTTTTATTGGCATTGTCGGTCTTGGACAAGATTGACTTTATTTCGCGATTGGAGACTTCCACTTGCCCACTAGTCTGGGGATGGTAGGGGGTTGCAACCCTATGTTTTACTCCATTTTTCTCTAATAAAGCACGAAACAACTTGTTTCACTAATAATTTCCCTTGGTGTACTGATAATGCCCAAACTACACCTCAAATTAACGAAGCATAAGCGGTCGTAGTCAAATATAGAACCCAACAAAGGTTGGGGTCGATCCCACAGGGAATATGGTGAAAGTTAAGTCTTTAGTGAATTAGATGACTAATGGTCGATAGTTTCCGATAAATAAAGGGGGGGGGGGGTTTTGTGTGAACAATGTGTAAACAAAACGAACAACAATGTATGAATGATAATCAATAGGAGAGAGAACTAGGGACGTGTTCACCATGGCGTTGTAACAACTTCGATTCTAGGCTTAACCTGGTTCTTTCTATATGTGTGTCACGATGTGATTGAATTAATGGTATCATCTAAACGTTTCTCAACCAAATAGACGAATTTACTTTTCAATTCTCTCGAACTTGAAAAGGTGTGCTTTTAGATTTCAATCCTAAACATCAA